>NKZC01000390.1:0-11701 GCA_002374385.1 Metschnikowia borealis
TGACTTTGCTGGAAACTCGCCCAACATTTTGAAAAAAGTCAGTGATGTCTTCAGGTTCCAATCGATGTATCCGGAGTGGCAAAAGATTGTCCAGTCTCTCTTTAAAGTATATATAGTATGTATAGGATAGTATGTATAGGATAGTATGTATAGGATAGTATGTATAGGATAGTATGTATAGGATAGTATGTATAGGATAGTATGTATAGGATAGTATGTATAGGATAGTATGTATAGTATAGTATGTATAGGATAGTATGTATAGTATAGTATGTATAGTATGTATAGTATGTATAGTATGTATAGCATAGTATGTATAGGATAGTATCTATAGTAAAGTATCTATAGTAAAGTATATATATATATAGTAGAGCAATACTAAGGTGGAAATAATACATAGACTGCAGTCGTTCCCTCCAATAGTAGCCTATAATAAATAAATCCAACGTTGAAGAAAAAGATTTTGGGTTGGTGTTTGATCTTGTGACGAAGTTTTTGGTTTCAACTTTTGTTTGATCTTGTGACGAAGTGTTTGGTTTCAACTTTTGTTTGATCTTGTGATGAAGTGTTGGTTTTAACTTTTGTTTTAGTATATATTAATATACAGCGATATGTAAGTTGTACCTTACAAGACCAAAGTCCGAGGTGACGGGGCCACAGCACCTCTTATACTTTTTTGTTTGTCTAAGGTCTGCTCAGCCGTATTGTTCAAAATATGTACAGCCCTATTGTCTTTCAGTGGCCTGATTACAACCTATCCACGAAGAACCTTTCTTCCGTACATGCTAGGTACTCGTTGACATTTGGAGTACGATCTAGAGCGTCGTCACAATGGTGGCTCCCTTTTGGCACATCCCAAAGTCTTTGCGTGTCTTTGAGAAGCAAGGTATGCCAGTTTACAGAAGCAGTGACAAGGGTAGCTTGTTCCTCAAGGTCTCTGTCAAGTTGCCCGAGAACAGCTTCGCGTCTGAGGAGAATTTGAAGATGGTGAGTGACGTTTTGCCCCCAAGAACCAAGGAATCGAGTCCTCCAGGTAAGTTGAAATTCCTTCACCTGGTTCTCAATCCACAGAGGCTCAGGTGTAGTAATTTGAGCATCACTTGAGGGTGCGAGTGCAACTAGTTCAGAATGCAGTAATGAGACTTCAACGATAGACTAATAGAATCATAGACTAATAGAATCATAGACTAATAGAATCATAGACTAATAGAATAATAAACTCATAGATATAGAGTCATAGACTAATAGAATAATAAACTCATAAACTAATAGAATCATAGATATAAAGTCAGTCAGACTCAGACTCAGAATGTAAATTTAATTCATGGAGTTCACCGGTAGCTTTAGAGTCATGGACTAGTAAACACACATCCGACTTAGTGACATAGACTTAGGCTTATAGATTCCGATCCACACTCATACTACCACACTCATAGACACATAACACATAGTCACTTAGGCTCAAACCCAATTCAGACACACAATCGTAGGTTTAGATCACAGTCAGTATCCAGACTTATGGGGATCTAGAACATGAAGTTGAAGTTGAAGTTGAAATTGAAGTCCAGGTAAGGAGGTAGATGAGTGTGATTTGCAAGTTGTCGACCCAAGAAAGCATCAACTGGGAGACACTTTTTTTACCACTCTGAGGATGAAGACCGTGGCCAAGGTGGACCAGGTGTTCAATGTTCATTTCAGTAAGGGGATGGTAAATTTTTTTGACGAACTTGTCGGTGCAGTACATTTTTCAACTACTTTCAAGTTAGCAGCTAGTTCTATTGATTTCTTCGTGAAAGCTTGAACTTAAGTCTTTTAATCTTTGGTTTGCCATGAAGTAGTTTCCGCTTTTGGTGTGCTCAGTAAAGTATGTATAGTAAAACAGGGTGGATCTATATTTATGAATATAAATAAGATTTAAGATAGATATGACTAACAATTCTGTTTTAGTTCTGTATATTTTTAATGTAACGTGTTAGTCTAAAGCATGTAAATGAATGTCTACATAGTAGTAATAATGATACTAATTATGGAAGAATCCTGACTGAAAAATGTACCAGCAGCTGTGGTGGGCGACATGTAAGCTATTATATATATTTCGATATATATCTACATTAGCATAACAAAATGTAGCTATCTATACATGCTTTAAAAGTGATTTTTTAGTATGAGGCTATAGAAACAATGTAATTGAAATTCAGAAGACTTTAATTAATGCTATTTAAATTTAATATAAAAGAGTATGTATAGTGTGTATGGTATGTATAGTTTATATAGTATGTATATGTAAAGTATGTATAGTTTATATAGTATGTATATGTAAAGTATGTATAGTTTATATAGTATGTATATGTATAGTTTATATAGTATGTATATGTATAATATGTATAGCTTATATAGTCTGTATTTGTTAGTATGTACACTGTTAGTGGGCAGGGCCTCCTCGGTGAGATTAGGCAGTCTCACGTGCGTGATACTTGCACCCATGCCAGGGCTCATACCACCCACTTCCCTATCGGGAAACACCAGCCAACAATTTCCCAAATAGGGAATTCCATCAAACCCAGAACCAGTACGGAGTTCCTTTCCCCGGCGTTCCATAACACCCCTTGCAATTTTCATGGCTCACGTTGCATTCACCCGTATATCTCCGGGAGAGTGGGGGAGATCGCGAGTTGGGCCGGGCCCGGGACCGGCCGCGTGGGTGGAAAAATTCACTTCACCTGATCCCCCACATTCTTTCCTCTTTCTCCAGGCACTCGCTAATTGTTCCTAGATCTCTCCCTCTAGGCTCGTGTATAGATCCCCACAACGTTATAGTTGTTACATATTCAAACCAAAAAAAAAAAAAAAAAAAAAAAAAAAAAACAACAGAAAAAACCCAATAGTGGTAATTTCCCGTGCTCAACCCCAAACCTAGCTCGTCCATCCTATCTACTCACCAAAAAAGGGTCCAAATGGCTAACTTATCGCCCAACACCATCGAGAAAAAACCCATCAACTTCTCCAATATCTTATTGGGGGCCGGGTTAAATATGGCCGAGGTCACCACCTTGGGCCAGCCGCTTGAGGTGATCAAAACAACCATGGCTGCCAATCGCAACATCTCCATTGTGCAAGCGGGCAAATTGGTGTGGTCACGAGGCGGGTTGCTTGGTTTCTACCAGGGCTTGATTCCCTGGGCCTGGATCGAGGCCTCCACCAAAGGCGCTGTTTTGTTGTTTGTGTCAGCGGAAGCCGAGTACCGGTTCCGGACTTTTGGCGCCAGCAGTTTCCTTGCTGGAATGGGAGGCGGTGTCACTGGAGGTGTGGCGCAGGCGTACCTTACTATGGGGTTCTGCACGTGCATGAAGACGGTGGAAATCACCCGTGCCAAACAGGCCGGTGTGGCTGGGGTGCCCCAGCAAACATCTTTACAGGTGTTCAGAGATATCTTCCGCAAGGAAGGCATTCGCGGCATCAACAAGGGAGTCAATGCGGTGGCCATTCGGCAAATGACCAACTGGGGGTCGCGGTTTGGCTTGTCGCGTTTGGCTGAGGATGCCATCAAGAGCGTGATTGGCAAGTCCAAGGATGATAAGTTATCTGCGGTGGAGAAGATCGCGGCCTCGTGTATTGGAGGAGGGTTGTCTGCGTGGAACCAGCCCATCGAGGTGATCCGCGTGGAGATGCAGTCCAAGACAAACGACCCCAATAGACCCAAGAACTTGGGTGTGTTCTCCACGGCCAGGTACATCTACTCGCTCAACGGCATCAAGGGCTTGTACCGGGGCGTGGCACCACGGATCGGTTTGGGTGTGTGGCAGACTGTGTTCATGGTGGCTTTTGGAGACATCTTTAAGAAGATGTTGAATGCCGATGGTGGCCACTAATCATAGAGTCATGGAGTCAGCATCATAGAGTCATGGAGCGACTGACTGGAGCGACTGACTGGAGCGACTGACTGGAGCGACTGACTGGAACTACTGACTGGAACTACTGACTGGAGCTACTGACTGGAACTACTGACTGGAGCTACTGACTGGAAGTTTCTACTAAACACGGAGCTGTTATTGCTATCTACAGGTCTATTGATACTGAGTGTTGATACTGAGTGCCTACTTCTTGACTGTATTGGTCTAGATATCTCCACTTGAATACAGTACAGATGAATTCTGTATGTGTAAAATATTTGATTATCGCCAAAACTCCAGCATGAACAGCATTCAGCATGGCGGACTCTTCTTTCAAAGTTTAACAACAAATCGGTTTGGAACTATGGAACTTTATTTATACTACGAAACGGTGGAAGTATGGAAGGATGGGAGTATACTGACTGGGACTATGGAACTGTGGAACTACGCAAGTATACTGACAGAAGCTGCGAAATATACTCTATGCAACTATTGGTATGCAGCTATGGAACTTTTCAGACCGGAGTATTTGCTGCAGACAGGAATTATTTTTGCTATTTGACTATCGGTCTAGAATGGAATTATATCGGACTAGAGCTATTGGTGGGAATTATAGGTTGAAGTGTGGTACTAAAGACTAGTTATTTGAGCTATTTGTGGTGGTCTATACTAGGTATAAGAATGGGCTAGTGTTTTTTCAGGCCTAAGGAATGGTCGTGTTCTAGAAGAAGTACCAGTGGGTATTCCAGAATAGCACTTCTATTGGATACCCTACTTGGAATGGCTCAGGTGACACACTCACGTGACAGACTATTCAGATACTTACTCATTCTGGTAATTAGCCAGAAGAATCCCTTGTCCAAAAGTATAATTCTGTCATCAGTGTACATCCACAGTATACTCTCATCCAGTAGTCTCACTATTCTGTAGTCTCAGTATTTAGTATACTCAGTATAAGCTGGGCAACTGCTTTAGGCATATAAACATGATAATTCATAAACTTACGGACACAAAGACCAGTTCTTTTACACCTGCAGAAAAGGTAGGTGAAGTGTCACATTTAAATACAAAGTATGAGAGGAATATAGTTAAAATTTCCGGCACTGGCTATCGGCTTATCTGAAAAAACAGGTGGTTCTGCATACAACCCCTTGTACTTTAATTTATGGCTGATACGCCATTTTTTATTTACACAACAAGGAGTATTTACGAAGTTACAGTTTGACTGTTGGGGCTGTGTAGTCTCTAGTCTCTGGTTTGTCCAGTATTAGGACAATCTGTACGGTATTAGTACTGTCTATTACTATTAGTACTTTTTAGTTTGTCTATTACTATTAGTATTATTTAGTTTGTCTATTACTATTAGTATTATTTAGTTTGTCTATTACTATTAGTATAGCTTAGTTTGTCTATTACTATTAGTATTTTTTAGTTTGTCTACTAGTCTATTACTATTACTATTTTTTAGTTTGTCTACTACTATTAGTATTGTTTAGTTTGTCTAGTCTTTAGTCTTTAGTCTCCAGTCTTTGCTGCTTTAGTACCCTAGAGTCTTGGTATTGTCTAGACAGTGTAGTCTCCAGTTTGTCAAATATAGTACTGTGGAATCTGTCCAGTGTCCCTAGTACGTATAGTCTGTCCAATACATATAGTCTGTCTGTCCTGTGTAGTGTAATATCTTACAGTTTGTTTAGTATGTCTACCGTTTCCGAGAGGCTCCCTACCAGACCTTTGGCCCATGGATCACCATCAAATTCAAGGCAATAAAAGTTAGTCCACGATAAAATGGTTCTACCAGATGCCCAAATCCCCGATAATATTCCTCCTACTTACTTTAACCATATGACATGTCACGCATATAGAGTATAGTATGTATAGGATAGTATGTATAGGATAGTATATAGAGTATAGTATGTATAGGATAGTATGTATAGGATAGTATGTATGGTAAAGCATCTATAGTATGTATAGTATAGTATGTATAGTATATTAAGAGACTCTTGAATCTTGACTAGTAATAGATGTAGCTTCCTATATACAATGCCGTTTGCTTAGCCCATGCTGCGTTCCTGCATACAGCCAAGGGGCCTGGTTCCATAACGGTACTATAACTTTTTTAATTCAAGGAGTTTGATTCCAGATCAATAATCGCTAAAACAATCACTCACGTTGAATCAATAGTCTATACTTTGATACGTTTTATGGTCGGTCGTGCGAGACTCATATGAATGATAGTGCACTTTGACTTACCTTGGTCCATGCGCACCAATTTGCTTTGACTCTGGTTGATCTGAGTCTATTATATTGATGGTCTAGTCTATATATTATGATAGTCTGAAGACATGAAGGAGTTATGGAGTATGATTAATGGCCAGGGTCTAGAATTCTAATCTGGTCAATGCTTTCTTTGAATCCCCCACTTGTCGTAGCAGTAAAGGCCTACGGCGGTGAGGAAGATGCCACACGTTTGCGTGGCCGAAAAGTTGAACGAGCTCTCCCATACAAACGCACAGATGATAACCACTATACGCTTCATGATGTTGGCGATGGAATAGTCGATGGTGGAAATCGTGCCCAAAAGGGAAAAGGCTAGCAACGACTGCATGAAGTGGGAGAAGCCGTTCAACGCTAACAACGCCAAGAGAGGGAACGACAACTGCGAGAGAGAAAGCTGTGCGTTCCTGTACTCGGAGATCAAGTAAAAGGGTAAGGTGAAGATGAAACCAATGAGGGAGCAAAACAATAAGATGGTGAGCTTATCGAGTTTCTTTTGCAGGTCGTTTTTGAATGACGGAAGCGACTTATCAGTGTTAACCGGTTCAGCATGCGTAAGTCTTTTTTTGGCAAAGATATTCTGGCTCACAAAAATAAGCATAGAAACAAATGCATATACAAGCCCACTGACATAAGTATCGTCGGGGTTGACCACCTTTGTCTTTTTGGGCTTGTAGCACGTGAGCATGATACCCCACATGAGTGGCACCAATGTGATGTAGGTGATTTTCTTGAACTGCATCTTGTACACGAAGCGGTAGATGAGCACGGTCGTGATTGGTGACAACGCCTTGATGGTGTGCACCAAGGAAACGGGGATCACCGATGTGGCCTTATGACTAGTAATGTGTCCGGCGAACTGGAAGATCCCCATAGGCAAAGTTGTCTGAATGATAAATGAGGTGGGAGTCAAAAAGCGTTTAAGCGAGTAGTTCAACAGCAGAGGGTCCGGGATGGAGCCCACGGGGAATTTGCGGGAGTAGACTGGGAACAAGGCCAAAAACGCAAACAACGCCGAGCAGAAGAACGCATTGAAAACAAATTGGAACTGCGTGAGAGTGAGTGGATAGGAGAACTGGAGAAGCACCGATTTGGTGGAGTTGGCAGACACAATGGAGAAACCGTACCAGAGCAGACAAAGCACAAGCACCTCCACATTGACGCGAGGCAAGAGACCCAGGTACCATTCCTTGCGAGCAACCAGCGTGGGAGCAGGCAAGACCTCGAAGCTGGCCGTGGAGTTGGAATGCGAACCAAGGCTAAATATGTTATGCGATTCGCCGGTTGGAGTGGGAGAGTTGGAGGTGGGAGGAGTGATGGGAAAGAAAGGCGACGGGTGTTGGAGTCTGACGGGCGGGGAGTGGAGCCGGGACGCTTTGGGGTGATTCAAGCGCAGGATATCCGTGGACGAGAAGTTAGGGTTCATCTGCAGCGTTCGCTGGGGGTACTTGGGGATGTCCTCCATGGACGGGTTGACACTGAGCATAGGAAGTAGTTGAGTGGGAAGCGGGGAGGGGGTCAGAAGGGTTGAAGATATTCAGTAGTCAGAAATTCAAGATATTCAGTAGTCAGAAATTCAAGATATTCAGTGGTCAGAAATTCAAGATATTCAGTGGTCAGAAATTCAAGATATTCAGTGGTCAGAAATCCAGGAACTTATGAGCTTCGAGTAAGTTTCAAGAATGTTTCAGGAACGGACCAACAAGGTTTCAGAAGTGATTCAGAATTCAGTTCCAGTGGTTGTTTCTCGGTTGCTTTAGCGATGAAGCAGGTTTTGGCAGCACTTCTAGGAGAGCAGTTCCAAGGTTTGACGGTTGGACAGTTGAGTGGTGGTTGCCGAAATCACTTAGTAAAAAAGAAGGGACACACCAGATAAACCTATGGGGACCTATGCAGACCAAGAAAGCGAAGGGGCCAAAGGCGTAGTATCAACCAAACTCTAAACAGTACAGCAGAGGTGCCGTGTGCAGTAAAACAGAGGATGGAGATGGGAAGAACAAATAGAGTTTTTGATGGAGGATGTGCAGTAGAACAAAAGAAACAAGCGCAGTGCGGTGCAGGACTCAGCCTTAAACAATAACACCACGCTTCGCACGTTGGCCCTGCGCGCACCTGCACCAGCGCAGACCAGCCGAGTGTTGAGAGAAAAAGAAAGGAAAAAAGAAAGGAAAAAAGAAAGGAAAAAAGAAAGGAAAAAAGAAAAGAGTGTGAGTGATGTTAGAATGGAGGCTGAGTGCAGTATGAGTCGAGTCAGAGTGCAGTATGAGTCGAGTCAGAGTGCAGTATGAGTCGAGTCAGAGTGCAGTATGAGTCGAGTCAGAGTACAAAGTACAAAGTAAAAGTTAATGTGGACTAGGAAAGAGTGCAGACAGATCTAGTAGAATAAATTAGAACAAATTCAAAGAGTGTCCTGGAAGAGTGATATGGAGGAGCATATTAAACTATGGTGTGTATAGGGTTGTAGAGGGGTGTAGTGTATGTAGAAGTAAAGGCTAGAGTCTAGTGTAGAGGAGAAAAAACATGGTAATGTTAGAGAGATGAAAAGAGACCTGACAGAATAAAAATGGGGTACAAAAGGGGAGCAGACGAGAGAGTAGAGGATTAGGGGGTGGTTGAAAAGTGGACTGTTGTATAGGTGGGAAGTTCTTTTTTCTCCACGCGAGCATCGCTATTTATAGTTTGACATGTGTCAAAAAATCAAACAAGGCAGTCAAATACACGGAGAGTCAGGAACCAATTGCACACTAATAATAGCATAAAAATCCACACCACTAAAAATTCCATAAATATCCACTCACTAATAATTCCATAAATATCCACACCACCAAAAACACACCAAAAACACCAAAACACACCAAAAACACCAAATGCACACCAAAAACACGGACTTACTGACCATGGACCACGTGACTGGAGTCATCTGACCGGGCACCACCCAGCAAAATTCACAAAACATGGCATTTGGAATGGGTTACCCCATTCAGGAATAAAGCTTTAAATAGCAAATCTTCCACTTCATACCAGGGCTCAAAACTCCCACTAAAACTAAACCATATATTCGCACACCAGAACTTCTCACACCAAAAAATACCCATACACACTGGCAAACCCACCATGGCTGGTAAACTACCTATGCATGATGAAACTCTGTACTGGTCGATTAGAAGTGTGGTTTGTCTGAGCCGAACTAGTCTATAAGAAATATTATTAATTCTTTAAAAAATGAATCTTTTCAATTTTCTTCTCATAAATATATTATTGCTTATAGTCTCTGAAGATTTAATATATTTATCCAATTGGATATTAAATTTTAAGGTGACATGGTTTCTGTAGGGGGAATAAGCGGTGGGTGAACATAGAAACAGAGTACCCGCGTAATGCGAATCCAATACACTATGATTACCAAATCCACACCAAACCCACACCAAATTCACACACTATAACTCCATACACTACTCCAGAAATGCGCACACTAAATAGTTGGTTCAATGGTTATGAGTGTTCAATGGTGAGTGTTCAATGGTAAGTGCTCAGTGGTGAGTGTTCAATGGTGAGTGTTCAATGGTAAGTGCTCAATGGTTATGAATGTTCAATGGTTATGAGCGCGGGCGCGCAATGGATATTAATGCTATCAAAGTTTAGCGGTTCAGTTAGTGTAATCATTGGCTTTATGTTTACCTCAGAATTTGAGGCTAGAGGTGCCAGAAAAGTTACCACAGGGATAACTGGCTTGTGGCAGTCAAGCGTTCATAGCTACTCTACCACTTACAATACCATGTTCCCACTAAGTTGTATACTTAGGATCTCTAAAATATTCTTTTACTTCAAGTGCATCAGTGGGAATTTCTATCCCAGAATTATTCACTATATGGTCTCGAGCCTTACAGCTTATATTAACCTTTTCTCAAAACAATATTACTTCTAGCATGGATTCTGAATTGGAGGCGTTCAGCCATAATCCCCAACACCGACCTCTGAAAGAGATATTCCATCAATAACACTTTTCTCGACATATTCTTGAATGTCAGAGATACTCTCTTCATATGGAAATTTGGGATCAACACGAGCCATTTCGAAAATCAATTTCCGCCTTTTTAACTTGTCTGAAGGGAAGAAAGAAGCAAAGTTTTCGATGGATTTACGAATTGACTCCTTGGACCCATCTGGAGATAGTTTTTCCATATTCAAGGCTCCCTTAACAGAAATCACCATCTCAGGGTATTCTGAGCCATGCATCTTCCAAAATTGCACAACATACTTCAAATTTATATTGTCTGGTCCGTGAAATTCCCCACCAGACAATATGTTCTAGAACTGACACACCAAAAACTCGTTTTGTGGGGCCTAGGTCATCTATACCGATCTGAAATCCGTCTTGTGTCCAACCACTTGATTTCTTGAGTTAGTTTATTGGTTTAATTTGATCAAAACAATTTGATACTCATTCATGCTTCAAATATCACCAACTAAACATTGAGAGGTCAAGCTCAATATCGATGAAATCAACAGAAGAATAAATCAACCGAAGAATTCGATTGGTCTTTTATCTTAATATTCAGTTGTTTGATCTGATATGGCGGTATAAGTTTTGGGGTTAGAGGTTGGGATTTGACTGCTATTTAAAGATACGAATCAGTATACATACCCCAAAATAAGCTGGAGTGATGCCGTCCAAGGGCAGTTTCCAGAGTTGGTCCTCGAAATCGACCCCCATCTTGAGCTGCTTTTTTAGATTCTTCCAGTAAAGCCCTTGGCAAGTGTGTTGGTCATCTATAGCTGAAGTGTACCAGAAGATGTCAGTGATAGTTGTCAGTGATAGTTGTCAGTGATAGTTGTCAGTGATAGTTGTCAGTGATAGTCGTCAGTGGTAGTTGTCAGTAATAGTCGCCAGTCGAAGTCGCCAGTCGAAGTCATACCACTGACGTGTACCCCACTTGTCATAAAATATAGTCCTGGAATTAGAAACTCTGTTCCTAGCAAATTCTCTTAGCACGGTTCTCCCCACTCAGATATCTCAATACCACTGAGAATGGCCAGTTAAGTCCATACAAAAGTCTGGATTCGGTCCAGGAATACATCCATCTGAATACACCAACATTCTTTAAAACATTGTACCAATAGAATAAATAAACCTGAATCATTCTTATAAAGTATATAAACTAATCGCTTTTTATAAACTAATCGCTTTTTATAAACTAATCGCTTTTTATAAACTAATCGCTTTTTATAAACTAATCGCTTTTTATAAACTAATCGCTTTTAATAAACGTAAATCATAATTCTTTAATGCCTATCAAATTGAATGTGTACCAATTAACTCATTTATCGGATGCTATGGTTGACGATGAAGACGACCAAGACGATGACGACGATGACGACGATGACGATGACGACGATGACGACGATGACGATGACGACAATGACGACGACGATATGTTTGCGTTTGATGTTGAAGAAAGGGACGGAATTGACGGAAATGATGCAGACGGAAGGGAAGGAAAGGACCGCCGCTTCAAACGGTCCCCTCCGATCAAATT
>NKZC01000081.1:0-62946 GCA_002374385.1 Metschnikowia borealis
TAAAATTACGAATTAGCTGTAGAGTTATGATGGAACATTGAAAACCCTTCGGAGATTAGACTAAGTATTCTGAAACAAACAAGTACTACTATACACTACACTACACTTTATCTATAAATATAACTCTCCAATTTGATGACATATATGTAACTGAAATCGCACTGAGTTCTGGACTGCAGTCCTCATTAAGTGAGGGAATTTGCAGCCACGACACCGCACACGTGACCCACCGTTTCCCGTCTACACCCATAACCCCAATCCGTCCATAAACCCATGGGCCAAAAAATCCTAAAATCCACATATACACTCCGCATCCATACTCCCCAAACCCACAACAACTTCCACCCCTACAATTTCTGTCTCCAAGTAATTGTGCTGTGGCAGAGTGTGGGAGTGTTCTGTGCAGGACCAGTGTACCCCTTATCTTATCTGGTGCGCCACTATCCCCTGGTACTACTATTCTTTCTACCCATTCACTCTTCCCCAGCTGCAGCTAAGCTAGTGACCCCCCGAAATCACGTGAACATCACCCCACCTTTCCCAATTCCCAATTAGGAAGTTTTTTGCTACTCTGCACTCTTTTGATACCCGTGTGCACCCCCCCTGTCTCCGTAATCCCTTACTTATACCCCCTAATGGACGCCGCAGCCTGTTTAGCTGACCAGGACAAACGTGTGGTTGTTTTGGGCGAAACGCCCGTTTCTATCGGCAGGGCCTCCAACCGTGTGCTTGAACGGACCGCCAAGAGCTCCAATTTGTACCTTACAAATTCCCACATTTCCAAGGAACACGCCCGCTTATTTTTGCAGAACAACGAGGTGTTGATTGAGGACTTGAACTCCAGTTTTGGCACAGTGAAGAATGACGACCTTCTTATTCCCTTCAACCGCATGCCTTTGAAAGAGGGCGATATCTTGGGCTTTGTATTGAACCGCTCGTTGTCGTACATTCTGACCATGAGGAATAATCGAGGACTCCTGAAGACGGTGCCTTTGTCGGTGTTTCTGAAACCAAAGATCCAGGTGGAATTTAAGGTCACCAGGATTGACATTGACTCCCGCTCCATTGTGTTGGAACGTCTCTCGTGTGAGTCGCTTGCACATGGTGCTCTTGCGAAGGAGTATTTGACGGGAGACTCCCCCGAGACCATTTTGAATGCGGAGGCGCCGGATTCTATCCTAAATGAGGAGACTGCTGACAAGAAGGAGCTCTCCAGCATGTCGTTTTCCAACTTGTTGAACTCGGACTCCTGCGAATGTACTGATGTGAGTGATTCCAATGGCCCCCAGTGTGGTGCAGACACTAGTCTGTGTCAATTGGGGGTGCAAAATCCAAAGGAATCGTTCCAGTTTACGGACTCGGAGGCTGAGTCTACAATGAGTGAATCAGAAGCATCCAATTTGCATGCCGATGACGACTCGATCCAGAATGCTTCCGACGATGACCTGGCTGTTTCAGAAGATTCCGAGTCGCATGTTTCAGACTCCGCCCTGCATGTTTCAGATGACGAGTCGGAAATCCTCGTGAACTTGGGACCCGTTCTGGACTTTGAGGAAGACAAATCCGAAGTTCTCGTCAACCTCATTGAGTTTGACAATGACCATTCCGACAATATCAAAATCGGCGACTCCGAATTCAGCTGCCACGACACGTTGTTATCTGCAGTATACCTGGAAGACGAGAAGGTTTACACTGAGCAGGAAGAGGAAGACGAAGACGAAGAGGAAGAGTTAAGTGAAAGTGAAAGCGACTCTGACGACGAAGTCATCGACTTCAGCGACGAAGAGGCCTCTTTTGCCAGAGGCGAAATTGCACCCAAACTTGTGGTTGACCAAGTGTGGGAAGAGAAGTTGGCGTGGTGCCCCGTTGAGAAACAAGAAGTCCTCTCCGCTGAAGTGACTTTCTCCCGCAAAAGAAGGCATGAGGAAATGGAGTTCAGCATGGAGAGTACATCGGCGCCTCCCACCAAAAAAAAGCGGCTCAACGGCTTCTTATGGGAGGTTGGCAAGGGCGCCATGTACGTCACAGGCACGCTCATGGCGTTGGTGGCCTACGGAGGCTACTTGGTCAACAACAAGATGTGAGCCACCATGTGTTTTTGTTTGATTGCTTTTTATTGATTGCAAAAAATGTCTAGCACTTGTAGCTCTAGCTCTACTTTTGGCCTGTTTGCCAGTACTTCTATTGTTTTCCCTGCATGTTGTTCATCTGCGACATCATGGGCAGGTTCATGAGCTGCTGCTGCTGCATTGCCGGCAGAGATATCATTCCATTCTGCATAATCTGTTGCTGTTGCTGCTGCTGTTGTTGTTGCAACTGCGGCAGGAGATGATTCTGGAGGTTCTGTTGTCCTGAAGGTGTGGAAACATTAGCCCCAGCCTGACCATTGTTCCCTGCCGAATTAGGCTGTCTCTGCATGGCCTGTCTCCTCTGCTGCTGAAGAGCCTGGAATTGACGGAGCCTCTGGAAGTAAGTGGGGAACCGTTGCAAGAGTTGCTGCTGGATATGTTTGGCTTGCTGGATGGCTTGCTGGTGCTGCTGAGGTGTGAGCCTGGTGCGATTAGGAGCCATTCCAGTGTTCCCCATTTGGACAAGAGCATTCATACGCGTCTGCAATTGGCGGAACGTGTGCTGTTCTTGAGGGGTCAACGTCATTTGGAAGATCTGCTGCTGCTGCTGCTGCTGTATGGAAGGTTTCTGGCCCGCTTGGGTGCCGGGCCGTCCTGCAGTTTGCGCCTGGGCCAGTCCGGCGGAGAGAGGGCTTTGGGCTGCTGCTAGTGATTGGGCCAGACCTTGACTGGACATCTGCGGCGTGGCTTGGGTTTGGGCCTGGGCCATTGCTTGGCCACTTTGTCCTGCATAGTTCATCATTTGGGGCACCTGTTGGATCTGAGGCGACGATAAAGCAGGCGCCATTCTGTTGTTGATGTTTCCATTCATGTTGGGAGTGCCCATGTTGT
Organism: Metschnikowia borealis; assembly: GCA_002374385.1. NCBI lineage: Eukaryota > Fungi > Ascomycota > Pichiomycetes > Serinales > Metschnikowiaceae > Metschnikowia > Metschnikowia borealis. The sequence continues at coordinate 2,961 of NKZC01000081.1, forward strand.
TGGGGGTGCCCATGTTGTTGGGGGTGCCAACATTGGAGTTGTTTTGTGAGTTGGCCATTTGTGGCGTACTATGCACTGATCCATATTGGTTTTGAGCTCCGAGCTTCTGCCTCTTGGCCTGGAAGTTTTGCTGCTGCTGCTGCTGCTGCTGTTGTTGTTGTTGTTGTTGTTGTTGTTGTTGTTGTGAAGGTTGTTGTTGTTGTTGTTGCGAAGGTTGTTGTTGTTGCGAAGGTTGTTGTTGTTGTGAAGGTTGTTGTTGTTGTGAAGGTTGTGGTTGTGGTTGTGGTTGTTGTTGTTGTTGTTGTGACGGTTGTTGATGTTGTTGTTGTTGTTGTTGTTGCTGCTGTTGTTGTTGTTGTTGTTGTTGTTGTTGTTGTTGGCGTAACTGCTGCTGCCGAGCTTGTTGCATTTGGTAGTGCTGAGCTCTTAAACGACTGGCTTGCTTGGCTAACTCTTGCTGCTGAGGAGTTTGGTTTTGTTGGTTTTGCATGGGAGTCTGGAGTGACGATTGGAGTTGGTTCTGGGAGTTGATCTGGTTTTGCGCATTCATTGGATTCTGTGGACTCATTTGGGTCTGTGGACTCATTTGGTTCGGAACGCTTTGGCTCTGCATTTGTGGGCTGTGCATAGCCATTTGCGCCTGGACCCTGCCGTTGACGTTGGGCGAGCTGACTGCACTGCCGTATTGGGGCATCATTCCCATTTGGGCCTGTCTCTGGTTCCGTTGCGCTTGGATATTGGATATCCGTTGCTGTGGGGTCATGCTGCCTTGCTGGAGCTGGGGCAGGTTCTGGAACCCCACGTTTTGGAGTGGCTGGCCTTGCACATTCATCTGCTGCCCTTGTTGCCCAGAAAACTTGCCCTGGAACTGGGAGTTTTGCGCGGGGAATTGGGGGCTTGCTGACTGTTTTTGGAGCTGGAATCGAGCATTGGCTTTCTGGAGGTTTTGTTGTTGCTGCTGCTGTTGCTGCTGCTGCTGCTGCTGCTGTGGAGTCTGCAGCCGTTGGGCTTGTGCCTGTACTTGTGCCTGTGTCTGCTGGGCCGGCTGCGTCTGTCCAGGTTGCTGCTTGAAGGTTCCTCCGATTGACGGGTTGTTGGAAACCAAAGGGTTCTGAGCCTGGGCCGCCACGGCAGCTCCGGCCTGTGCCTTTTGGGTCTCCTTCCGTTTACGGATCTCTTCGATGAATCTAAGCCGCATGAACCGGTTGGCCGTCCCATTGCTTGCAGGTAGCACGGACGACGAGCCTATGTTTGTAGAAGCAATGGAAGCCTTTTTGTCAGCAGACCCGGAGATCCCTGTACTCTGGGTGCCGTTGGCAGGGGGCGGCTCCAAAGCTGCGTCTGTGGCGGTAGAAAACGAAGGACCCACCACCACAAGCTTCTTCTGGGACGTGCTTTCTGCAGGATTCTTGTACTTGTTCGAAAGCAAGAACATGAACTCTTCATACTCCGACAGTTTCTGCATGGTGAGCTGGTCCTGGTGCAACTTGCGGACCTCGACTTTGTGAGGTTCCCTGTGTGAGTGCACAATGGCCGATTCGCCAGTTTTTGGGTCCGTTTTGATCTGTGGAAACGCCAGCTCCGGATGGAGATATTCCGCCTGAAGGTAGGGGTTCAACGGCACCGAGAGGTCGAGCTTGCGGTTGGTCAAATTGAGCACCTCCGACTCCATCTGAAGCGAGAGCACATCCGTAAACTTGGTGAGGGTCGAGTCTGTATGGTAGAGGAGATCGTAGTAGAGAGACTGCGGCGTGGGCCTTAGAAGCGTACGGTATGCTTTAGGCTTGGTCGGTTTTTCTGTCTTCAGGTCACCTGCATCCAGGCTCTTGACATCGGAGTCAGTTCCAGCGGCAGTGTTAGTGGCAGAATCAGAACCAGAAATTGAACCAGAACTAGAACCAGAACTGGATTCAACTCCTGCCCCTTTTTCGGACCCCTTCAGGCCGTTCTCTATAGAGGCCAGTGAAGGAGTCTCTTCTCCCGTTTTCTTTGTTCGGTGGTCATATACTTGCAAAATAAGACAACCATCGTAAAAACGGATGGAAAAGTCTTTTAAGAGCTCGGTCATCTCGGCGGGCACCTCCTCGTTAATCACATGACGCAAGAAACTCTTGATCATGGCGGATTCCTTAGGCACAATGTTGCTGTCCTGCGTATTGTTGAAGCGGTAGTGAGTATCGTAAATATGGAGGTTCAAGGAGGGCGGGTACTTGATGAATTTCTTGAGGATCTCCTGCAGCGTGGAGGCAAAGTGGTAATTGGCGAACTTGGCCCGATTCTGCTTCAAAATCTGGAGTTTCTGGGCCGCCGTGGGCCCGTTAGGAGCACTGGCACTCAGCACATTCTGCAGCTTGGCCCGTTCTCCGCTCCACTCCGACATGCCTCGGCTCAAAACTCTCAGACAACGATAGGTCAAAAACTCGACTCAAAAACCGGGTGAAAACGTCCAAATTCCGGGGCTATACGAGGAGTTGGGTCACCTTCTGCTCGGCTAGGATTGGTGCGACGAAGGAAGTTCGATAGCTGTTGGGGTGCGAAACGGCGCCACCAATTCGGTCGGTAGTCTCGGTGCGGGGGGTGCTAGGGCGGTCTACCGGGCTGTTCAAAGACACGCTAGAACACTGAAGGAATTCTGCGGGCTTAGTATGGCGTTCTGATACGGAGACTTGTTTGTGAAAAACGTCGCGCGTCACGTGACGCGGCACGTGACTCACTGAATCTCAGCCAAATCTCTCCCACTTACCCACTTACCCACTTACCCACTCACCATACCCGCCCATATCTATCTCTCGTCATTCCACAGATGGCATATATGAATATATAAGATTCAGCTACAGCCAATCATTGGATATAGCTTCATAATTGCGACACGTTCCATTTTTAAAGGCACTAAAGAATGACTGCACATAACTCACTACATTGTCCATAATATACTCCAGTTCTTGGTGGTGTCTGCGGTTTTTATAGACTATTTAGAGTGGAATCGGGCAGCTGGATATTGTTCCTAGTCAATAGTCTCCTGAGATGTGGCAATGTACCTCTCTGAGTCTACAGTCAACAGTACACTAACCTAAAATTAGTTTACCTGTTACTAGTTTATAAGTGTTACTGTCCGAGTCAGTCACTGTATGAGTCAGTCACTGTATGAGTCAGTCACTGTATGAGTCAGTCACTGTATGAGTGTCAGTGTATGAGTGTCAGTGTATGAGTGTCAGTGTATGAGTGTCAGTGTATGAGTCAGCCACTGTCCGAGTCAGTCACTGTATGAGTCAGTCACTGTATGAGTCAGTCACTGTATGAGTCAGTCACTGTATGAGTGTCAGTGTATGAGTGTCAGTGTATGAGTGTCAGTGTATGAGTGTCAGTGTATGAGTCAGCCACTGTCCGAGTCAGTCACTGTATGAGTCAGTCACTGTATGAGTCAGTCACTGTATGAGTCAGTCACTGTATGAGTGTCAGTGTATGAGTGTCAGTGTATGAGTGTCAGTGTATGAGTGTCAGTGTATGAGTCAGCCACTGTCCGAGTCAGTCACTGTATGAGTCAGTCACTGTATGAGTCAGTCACTGTATGAGTCAGTCACTGTATGAGTGTCAGTGTATGAGTGTCAGTGTATGAGTGTCAGTGTATGAGTGTCAGTGTATGAGTCAGCCACTGTCCGAGTCAGTCACTGTATGAGTCAGTCACTGTATGAGTCAGTCACTGTATGAGTCAGTCACTGTATGAGTGTCAGTGTATGAGTGTCAGTGTATGAGTGTCAGTGTATGAGTGTCAGTGTATGAGTCAGCCACTGTCCGAGTCAGTCACTGTATGAGTCAGTCACTGTATGAGTCAGTCACTGTATGAGTCAGTCACTGTATGAGTGTCAGTGTATGAGTGTCAGTGTATGAGTGTCACTTATGACTGTAACGGATGACAGTTACTGACTCCATACACGCTACGGCTTACTCACACACTACAAACCGTGCAATCAATTTGCTTTTCATCCTATACAGAAATCTGCGGCTTATAGCTGTATCTAAGGCAAGAGCCTACGGATCGGTAACCGAACAGAAACCCGATATTCAGTAATGGCAGTTACAACAGTATCCGTCATTGTTTAACTCCATACTATTTAACTTACTAGTTGAAGATATAGCAACAAAGCAAGAGAATAGCAACAAAGCAAGAGAATAGCAACAAAGCAAGAGAATAGCAACAAAACAACTGGTTATGATCCTGTAATCTAGAGCTGAGTTGTAGTTTCTGTGACTTGTAGTTTCTGTGACTTGTAGTTTCTGGAGAAAAAAAGCAAGGCGATCGGTCAACTTATATAGTCGGAGGATGTGGGGCTCCGGGGTTAGCCGCACTGTGGGTGTCAACGAGTACTTAGCATTTACGCAGTCAATGTACTTCGTAGAAACATTGGATGGGTTTAAGAGATGCACTGTGTGCAGTACATGCACTATGTGCAGGCAACTATTAGTTGAAAAAGTTGTTGAGCGTTCGCACCTCGTTGAAGACTGGTCTTGTAAGGCACAACTTGCATATCCCTGTATATCAAAATATACTAAAACATAAGTTAAAAGCGGATGTTTTGTTTCCTGCTTCACTTAGTGTTTACATGCAGGTAGTGATTGCAAGTCCTTAGTCAACATCAGTACCTCTCACTAAATATATAGAATTTATAGACTCGTAGCCTATGAATAAAGATATATATAAATATATGAAATAGTTTAAGATGGAAGGAGTCGCCAGAAATACATGATATATGTGTTCAATAGATTCACAAAATCAAAAGCCTAAACATGGGACTCGACCTGGACAGAAACCTGCGGAAGTAGGCATTGGTTGACTACTAGTAATAGTGGTGCATTGGTCCTGAAGTGGAGGGTGACTATCAAAGACCTTTTGGAGGTGGTCACCAATGGATGGCGTGCAGTCACGGTGAATTGCCAGGACTACGAAACTCCACATATGGAGTCCATTTAACAAAAATGGCTCTCCTCAATATGAGACAGAAGCTCTCCGTCTCCTACTCCTGAAGCAAACACTTCCCCTAGAGTGTTTACATATCTTGATGAGACTATGAGGTCAATATCTTATAGTATGAGTCATCCACTGGATATTATTCCCTGGTTAATCACAGGTCCTCCTGGTGGTGCAACCGTCGTTGCGGATGTGACCAGAAAACAGACATGAGTCTCTGGAATATCCCTCATTATTCATGTACCATTCACCAAAAGTACCGTTTGTGCTTGCGAGTGCTTGGTGGAACTGAATAAGTACGCTGATTCATTTGGAAGCAGTAAAATGCGCTGTACACGAGTTTTTACACCAAGGCCCTTGAGGAGAAAACGTCATCAGTCTGGGTAAAGCAGGATTGATGATGTTTTCTCTTGAAGACCCACGTTTATTACATTAGCGAAACGGGATGGATAAGTGGAGATAATATATATATATATATAAATTGGTCGAATTATATTGGTCTAATATTGAAGTTGGGGGGGACAAGTATCTGGTATGTCCTCCTTTTGCTGATGTATTTTTGGTATTTTGGGGTGTTTTAGGGTGTTTTAGGGTGTTTTAGGGTGTTTTGGGGTGTTTTAGGGTGTTTTAGGGTGTTTTGGGGTGTTTTGGGGTGTTTTTTCGGGTAATTTTTGGTGTCTTTTGGGGTCATTTATGGGGTATATTTTGGGATGTTTTTTGGGGTCATTTATGGGGTATATTTTGGGATGTTTTTTAGTGTTTTTTGGTGTTTTTTGGTGTTTTTTGGTGTTTTTTGGTGTTTTTTGGGGTATTTTGGTGTATTTTTGGTGTATATTTGGTGTATTTTTGGTGTTTTTTGGTGTCTTTTTGGTGTCTTTTTGGTGTACATTTTCCGTTTAACATGCTGACTCGCTAAACTTTGGACTTGCTACTTTGTGAATGTCTCGAGAATGTCGTCTTTGTTAATGCATGGACTAGCCTCTTTATGTGTAGCATGCTAATTGTGAGACATTGGAGAGAGACATTAGGCAGAGACATGAGACAGTGAAACAGTGAGACATGAGATATTGAAACAGAGTCATTGAGACATTGAAACATTGAAACATCGCTGAAACATCTAACGATAGATATTGGTCCGATGGACACGGACATATAATACCGTGGAACTATGACAGTCACACTATGACATGTGACACATGGATACTAGAGTATGATCACTCCCTGCTCATTATGATACGACATTTGCATGGTGATTGGTGTATTTTTGGTGTTTTTTGGTGTTTTTTGGTATATATTTGGTATATATTTGGTATATTTTTGGTGTATATTTGGTATATATTTGGTATATTTTTGGGGTATATTTGGTATATATTTGGTGTATATTTGGTATATATATATATATTTGGGGTATTTTTGGGGTATATTTACCATGAACTTATTCATTAATAGTCAAAATATATACAACTCTTATCAATTACCCCGCCTACCTACGCCAAAAAACTATGAATATTTATTGAAAAAATTCTTAAAATTAGACATAGAGGGCAAGCATTGACCAGAATGACTTAAAGGACCTGCAGAACGAATCGTTAAAAAAAAGATATAGAATAATGTCTTGAAAGAGAAAACTGTGAAAGTTCAGATGCAACCAAAACCGCAAGGCTATACTCTCTAGGCGCATCAGCATTTAAGTGAGCACGGCATCTTAGCTGGATCGTGGCCAACCGCTTCAAGTCCTTCTTGGCAAGTATCTTTCTCCAAGTGACTTTTTGCGGTTGTTCACATAAAACCTGTACTCGTCTTCATCCATTCGTCAGTGCCTTCATCCGTTTGTCACTGTCTTCATCCGTTCGTCACTGTCTTCATCCATTCGTCAGTGCCTTCATCCATTCGTCAATGCCTTCATCCGTTCGTCAGTGTCTTCATCCATTCGTCAGTGCCTTCATCCATTCGTCACTGTCTTCATCCGTTCGTCACTGTCTTCATCCGTTCGTCAGTGTCTTCGTCCATTCGTCAGTGTCTTCGTCCATTCGTCACTGTCTTCATCCATTCGTCAGTGCCTTCATCCGTTCGTCAGTACCTTCGTCCATTCGTCAGTGCCTTCATCCGTTCGTCAGTGCCTTCATCCATTCGTCAATGCCTTCATCCATTCGTCAGTGCCTTCATCCGTTCGTCAGTGTCTTCATCCATTCGTCAGTGTCTTCATCCATTCGTCAGTGCCTTCATCCATTCGTCAGTGCCTTCATGGATGCCAATACCTTCTCCCTAACACCTCCGATGCAATATTGGGCCGCCTGCCACATGCCGTTTTAGATTGTACCGGTGCCAGTCCGTACGCATGTGCTGTCTTTGCAAGTCTGCCGTGGAGAAACGGATGCCACATGTATTGCAGATGAACCCGGCGGTTTTGGGTTAGACGCTTGGGATAAGAAACGTCATGAGAATTAAAGTTAAGGGGATAAAACACGAAGACTTAAGACTATAAGAGATTACGTATAATTTTGGGTGTTAAATACCGCGAACTATTTGTTTGGGAAGGCCAAAGTCACGTGAGTGGCTGCGGTGCTAGAGGCAGCAAGAGCGCTTTTGATTTTCTGGTACATAATTTTTTGATTTTCTGGTACATAATTTTTGATTTTCTGGTACATAATTTTTTGATTCTAAATTTAATTTTTTTTTGATTTTGATTTTAATTCTAATTTTAATTTTTTTTTTAATTTTTTTTTGATTTTGATTTTAATTTTTTTTTAATTTTTTTTGATTTGGTGAGGTATGGCTGCGTAGTGAATTACTATAAATGAGACTCAGACTGAGACGAAAAATAGACCGATTTTTGGGATTTCACTAATTTAAAAATGAAATCTAATATTCACATAATTCAAACAGAAAATGACAAAATGCCTGTTTTAATATACGGTTCTGGTTTATTAAACATACTTTTTTTTTGAGTGAATTAGAAGGTTTTAACATAAAATAGGTTACATTAACCATAGTATCTGTTAATTTTTCAATAGATATATTTTTAGTATCAGATGATTTAAGTGTCATAGTATTTGCTTTATTTTTTCGAATAACTAAGTTTTTCCCCGCTGCTCGGGGGCATTTTTTATTCAATCTAATACTACCTTTTGATCATTGAAATTTATGATATTGAAATTTATGATATTGAAATTTATGATATTGAAATTTATGTTATTGAAATTTATGTTATTGAAATTTATGATATTGAAATTTATGTTATTGAAATTTATGTTATTGAAATTTATGATATTGAAATTTATGATATTAAAATTTATGATATTGAAATTTATGTTATTGAAATTTATGTTATTGAAATTTATATCATTGAAATTTATGTTATTGAAATTTATATCATTGAAATTTATATCATTGAAATTTATATCATACACCTCTAAATATATATACACATTAAAGCATAAGAATCTTCTATAAATTCATTTAGTAACTCCAAATGTACAAATCCGTACTACTTCTCAATGTATATTGATTAGTAGATGAAATACAGGAAAATTAGAAATATCAGCAAATAAAAAAAGTACATTTATAGACAATGTCAGGTGCACCATAGCTGAAGCTCAACTGATTAAGGGATTATGAATCCTTTCTCTCTTATACTAATACAGAGCATTGTATAAGTTGTTCTAGTCATTTTCCTGCTCAGGCTTCATTGAACGGGGTAATAGGAGTCTAGGTGAATTCCACCATGAACACTAAGAACAATGCTCACTAAGGAGTTGTTCCCACCTACATTTCTCTGGAAACACGTAAGAACGAAAGACAGGATGATGAAAAACAGGATGATGAAAAACAGGATGATGAAAAACAGGAAGATGAAAAACAGGAAGATGAAAAACAGGAAGATGAAAAACAGGATGATGAAAAACAGGATGATGAAAAACAGGATGATGAAAAACAGGATGATGAAAAAAAGGATGATGAAAAACAGGATGATGAAAAACAGGAAGATGAAAAAAAGGAAGGTGAAAAAACACATTCACTTTGGTATCCCCAACTTCTGAGCACCCACAAGAGAGCTCACAAGAACAAAGCGCTTCACACCAGAAAAGTTCCCACAACTCAAACTCTCAGAGCTCGAGCTCTTTAGTATCAAAAGATCAATTACTCGGAAATCCTGGCATCTCAATTTGTTGCATATGGTAGACTGGTCTTTGGTATTGGGACCGTCACTCATTTTTATAGACGTTTTGAACCAACTATGTCGCAGTTTCTGACCGTTTTCGACCAGTTTTGACTAATTTTGGCTAATTTTGGCTAATTTGGGCTAATTTGGGCTAATTGTGGCTAAATTTGGCTAAATTTGGCTAAATTTGGCTTAATTTGGCTTAATTTGGCTGAATGTTGGCTAGTTTTAACCAGTTTCGACCATTTCTGACCATTTCTTGACCACTTCTTGACCATTTCGGACCATGTTTTGACCATTTCGGACCACTTCTTGACCAGTTTTTACCTCTGTTTTCTTTTAGCATTATTGAAAACAGGTAACAACACAAAAGAACGTAAAGACAAGATGAAAAGAACGTAAAGACAAGATGAAAAGTTCAAAAGTTCAAAAGTTCATCAACAAATAAACATAACGTCGTGCTTCCGTCACCACCAGAATCTAACTCAATATATTCTTGGAACATCACATTTTTAAAACCACCATAGGAAGGGCCCGGTCTATAGACGATTGTTCAAGCCGACTGTATCCGATCCAGGCCAACATAGTGCTTTTCAAAATCATGGGCCACATGTGGAGTTTTGATTGTCATGATACTTTGGCATCGTAACACTTCTTCCAATGCTGGACCATATTTCTGGTGGGGGTTTGAAGTCACCATTGGAATCTAGTAGTTAGTGTAGTGAAGTAGTATAATGTAGTGTCAGGATCTCAAAGTTATCAAACCGGTTCGGGTGCTCTTGAATCATCAACACAGCAGTAGTTGCGCATAAATGTATCAAAAATAACTTGTTGCTTGCTGGAGGTATGAATTTATCAATATGCAGAATCACAATCTCCATCTGATTACTTATACCATCATCACCATTATTGTTACTTCCACCACATGTAGTACTCCAGCTCTTGAGCTATTATGAAGCCTCCCCATATCCTCCTGATATCTACCAGCCACCTTACTAGCCTCTCCCTTTCTCTATAGAGCTCAGATTCCTCTGTTTGAGGGTTCATCAACGAATACTGACAATTACTACTTAGTAAGTCTGTAAGACACCAGCCGTAAAACGACCGGCTTTGAAGGTTGGAACCATTTCTTTCCCCCAGGCCTTGACCTCATGCTCCAGCTCTTGATTGGTAGATTTTGGGCCACGGTGGAGAAGAAATAGAAACTTTTAAAAAGTAAAAGTCACCATACTTTTTCACTTGTTTGACTAGTTGTGAAAACCTCGTGTAGAATGCTGTTTCCTGGTGTACAGGTGTAAGCCAAATTGAACAAAGCAATGTTTCTTCAAAATAATGGTCACAAGAAACCAAGAAACAGAGCCCCTATTCTCAAAGGAAACCTGATTGATCTTGTAAGTGTGTCGTTGATTAAGTTTGCTGTGCCCTATTTGAGCTTGACGTTTCGTATACTTAGTCGTATATCTGCAGCTGCGAAGTGTTCCCATACTTCTCATTTTCTTCATAGACACTGCCCCACCACATGCTGTCGCTGACCACACGAGGCGTGAAGCTTCAGAAGCGGAAGATCAAGACATCTGCCCCTAATGACACCCAAAGAGTCCACTATTGTCGTGATTACCGTCCATCTGTCTAATTTTTGTTGTACTTTGTACAGTTGAACTTTGTACAGTTGAACTTTGTACAGTTGAACTTTGTACAGTTGAACTTTGTACAGTTGAACTTTGTACAGTTGAACTTTGTACAGTTGAACTTTGTACAGTTGAACTTTGTACAGTTGAACTTTGTACAGTTGTACTATTCCACAGTTGTACTATTCCACAGTTGTACTATTCCACAGTTGTACTATTCCACAGTTGTAATATTCCACAGTTGTACTGTGGTTGTTAGATCCACCATATGAGTGTTCTACCTATTGAGGTATTTTAGGCCTATGCTGTCTAGCCCTAACAATGGCCATTCCACTATGCCACACCTCCACCTTCATTGTACGAGAAACGGATAAATGTAATGAAGGTACTGTTAGAACCCGTGCAGGACTTTGGGGTTTATAAAACAAAGCTATATCAGTTGTATATTCGAATAATAATATGCCTTAGGGGGATCCCTGAGGATTCATCTAATCAGGCGAACTAGTGGTTCTATATACTTCCTTGCTGCTTCGGGTAACCCTTGAGGGATTTCTTGAAACAGCCGGCCACAGGATTTGAAACATCGCAATGTTTCACATTGACCCGGAGAAGCCCTTATTAGGAGTTCTCCCTGGTGCGAGCATATCACATGCGTCCACGTGCATGAAGCCTACCAGTATGAAGTCTCCTTGAATACTAATCCTCACAATTCATACTCATGAGGGCTTCACACTATCTCATACTCATGAGGGGCTCATACCATCTCATACTTATGGGTGGCATGGTTTGAGCTGAGCCTAAGCCAAGCCTCGTTAGTAGAATTCACCGACACTAAATACTCAATTCTAGTGCTCGTAGGATTTTTCCTAACAGGTACAGGTGAATGAGATGAAGGTACGGATGGATCTGGAGAGTTTTCCTTGCACCTATCTCGAACCCGCAGGATACGTTAACTCCACCGCCAACTATTTAACTCAGAGTCGTCCTTCTGAGAAATCATCAACAAAAACCAAATTGAACAGAGGACCTGACGCAACAGAAATCTAACAATATGGGTCTCAAATGACCCGTTCGCTAATTGAGTCCACTTTGACAGATTTGTTTGCAGGCACCCCGCTTGGGATATAGCTCCTTTGTTCGTAAGCACACCTTTGGGTAGCCACCCCCACCACCCGTAAGAGTACATATAGAGGTATATCCCAAAATGTCACATTTGCTCAAGAGGTGGCCAAGAAAAGTATTGACCCTGTATGCAACTTCACCAATCACCCTATTTTATGAATGGTCCAGTCCAGCCATCTGGAAGTGTGTCCATGTCTGATGAGCACTCTACCAAGTCACGTAGAGTCACTTAAAGTCACGTACAATCACGTAAAGTCACTTAAAGTCACGTAGTCACTTAAAGTCACGTACAATCACGTAAAGTCACTAAAGTCACTTAAAGTCACGTACAATCACGTACACACGTACACTTACGTATGTGACTGTGGTAGCCGAGACAGCAAGTTGCTGCCTGGCACCAGTTTCTCAATTCTCTCTCTGAAGGTTTGACTCGAATGTTTAACTCCAACAACTCACTTCCGTAACTCAGTAGGTGTTTCTCACTAAATGGGGTGTGGGGACCTCGGAAAGAGACTGAATGGGTGCAAAACACACCCATGCAACAGGCTACCTCAGCAGAAAAACGCCCAAAGCAATCAACCTTTTTTCCATCATAGTGAAAAAAAGAGTGGGATGGCTAGAATCCTAAGATAAACCCGTACACCCCAACAAGGTGAACGTCCATATTGGGACGTTCAAGTAAGCCACATGCTTCAAGGTGAAGGCTCACTCTAATAACAGTTCCCGAGTAGTAATGGAATTAAACGAATTTGTTATGCCCAGTATGCAGTAACCATATACCAAATGATTATCCTCTCAGCAGTATACCAATATAACCATTAGCATGTACTTCATATAGCCCATATAGTCCATATAGCCCATATAGTCCATATAGCCCATTCGGCTCATTGCAGTTCATTACATCCAATTAAAACCAATCACAATTTCCCTGTTTCTAATCGTATTTCCGAACTCTTCTCTTGTTCTGTATCAACATTGTTTTACACTCAAACATTCAGCTCATGCCCACCCAGCTTAGAGTTTTCCCTCGAAAACAATAGCACAACATGGAGCACAGCAAATAGCTAGATTGAGACTTAGCAGCCTTGGAAACTTAATAGATGGTTATGGTTGGCTCATGGAGGTATAAAATGCTGAACTCTGGAGGAAAAAGCAAGAACGGACGGAAAGAAGAAGAACACGAACAGATGATTCATCACCTTGGAAAGGGGAGAGTCATACTCATCAAGACTCTCAGTTTGCTGATTCATTGTTAGGATATTATGTGCCGAGTTTATAGGCTTTTTTTTTGGAAACACTCAACAAGCAGTGAAACTGTATTTGCTTTTAATTCGCCTTTGATCCCATTCTGACCCCCTTTTTAAAATCAATATTGCTATTTTTCAGTAAGCCCCAAGTCACGGCTTATGGTGGCTGGATGTACATGGGCATTCGTAGGCTCGCAAAATACTTCTATGGCTAGTGTGTCTACCCCTGATAGGTAATAACCATCCCCTCGTTCTATGCAGGACACAATAGAAAAGTTTTCTGTTTTGTTTCAATTTTTCATTTATGTTCGATTCTTCTTATCTGAATGTATGATATTTTATTTTTTTCAACATTAACTGTATATATATGTTTATCTATAGGCTACAAGTGTATTATTGTTTGGTGGTGGTACGGGTGTAATCTTAGGTTTAAAGGCTAACGCAGGGACGATACCAGAAAATCAGAAAGTAGAATAGCTTGGAGCGTGGGTTTTGATATCGGATAAGGGCTGTTCTATAAAGAATGCCATGAACAAATGATCCATGGAACTGGAGGCACCGAAAGTATGCTTCTAGAACTGAGTCCCGTTTTCAATCAAATATCATGAAATGTATCCGGAGTGGCTATTTCTTCCGAAAAATGCCATACACTTCCAAAGTGAGTATTTTCTGTAAAAAGCCGATTTTCCACTCAAAAATTGCATAAAAGCCTCAAAAAGTGACTATTTTCTTGTCGAGAATTGCATCAACACTTCAAAAAGTCATTGGTTTCCATAACGTCTTCAAAAGTGACTATTTTCTATTGAAGACTCCCAACACTTGAGAAAAGCCTATTTTCCACTCAAAACTTCCATAAAAGCCTCAAAAAGTGACTATTTTCTTGTTGAGAATTGCATCAACACTTCAAAAAGTCATTGGTTTCCATAAAGTCTTCAAAAGTGACTATTTTCTATTGAAGACTCCCAACACTTGAGAAAAGCCTATTTTCCACTCAAAAATCCCATAAAAACCACCAAAAATGAGTGGTTTCATCTATTTCTCCTGTTTCTCCTACTGCGACTGACTGTTCAAGCAGAAATTAATCAATTTAAACAACTTCTGCCGGTCGTCCTCATTAAATATCCACAAGCCATAGATATCGCCCAAGACATTCTTCACAATAATCAAATTATCGTTCATCTCAATGTTCATCTCCGAAATGCCAGTTGCCGGATTAGGAAAAAGGCTCTTGACCGCATGGTTCGGAAGAAGCCCCAACGAGAAGTTCTCAGGAGACTGCCTATTCAAGAGAATGAGCCCGTAACAAAAAAGATTTTGGAGGTCGTTGGAAGTTAGCGGTCTGTCGGGGATAGCAGCAGAAAAATGGCGTAAATAGAGAGCCAAGGTGCCCTGGTACTCTGTTTTGGACCAGTCCTCGTCTTTGAACTTGTAGATGACGCAGTGAGATGTGGTGTATAGAAGCTGCTTGACCTGCGCATCGTAGCGGGCGATGACGTTGAAGTTGAGAGTGTTTTTGTAGAGCCCGAGGGCTTCCTGGGGGGTGATTTGTGTTTCCGACATGTTGTATGTTGCTGGGGAACCCGTACCTCAGGAGGTGCTTTTGCCATTGCGGAAGGAAGGAAACCCGTACACCCCTCAATCGTATACAACTTGTCATGAGTTGCCACTATGAAGAGCCGGACTTTTGACGAGACAAGGTATTGCGGTAAGTTGGCCAGCGGTGAAGTACAATTTGGGATGTGCTTAAATTTTGAGAAGTTACATTTACTTGTGATAGATTAGGAAGTGAGTTTGTTGTGACAGGTCAACAAGGAGGTGATTAACATAAACAACCAATACTGATTTGCAAAAGTGGTTTACAAAGTGGTTTACAAAGTGGTTTACAAAGTGGTTTTTACAAAGTGGTTTTTACAAGTGGTTTTAACAAAGTGGTTTTAACAAAGTGGTTTTTACAAAGTGGTTTTTACAAAGTGGTTTTTACAAAGTGGTGATTTGTAAAAGTGGTTTTTACAAAGTGGTTTTTACAAGTGGTTTTCACAAAGTGGTTTTAAAAAAGTGGTTTTTACAAAGTGGTTTTTACAAAGTGGTTTTAACAGAGTGGTTTTAAAAAAGTGGTGATATGTAAAAGTGGTTTACAAAGTGGTTTTTACAAAGTGGTTTTTACAAAGTGGTTTTTACTCCATGGGTGCATGTGAACTGCTAGATCTCCAATCACCAACTATGGTGGTCCAATTCGTGGGCCTGTGAGTGACAAACTTCTATTTAATGTGAGACTCATGTTCACAGTGTTTTTTAAAACTATTCAAAGCAGCGCGGCCAAATGTTTCAAACCACATTAGGAAACTGAAACAAACCAAAAATTCAAAAAGGTACTATACTTAATATTTATTAGGGACTTCACCGAAACCGTTCATTTTGAATATTTGATGCTCTGCAATTTTTAAGTCATGGTACGAACCGTTTTGAATAATTGCTTGTTTAATTTTGCCAGTGTGGTTTGAAACATTTTGTCGCGCTGCTTTGAATCGTTTTGAAAATACTGTTAGGTGACTTGATTAAGGTGACTTGATTAAGGTGACTTGATTAAGGTGACTTGATTAAGGTGACTTGATTAAGGTGACTTGATTAAGGTGACTTGTTTAAGGTGACTTGTTTATTGTGACTTGATTAAGGTGACTTGTTTATTGTGAGACTCATGTTTAAGGTGAGACTCATGTTTAAGGTGAGACTCATGTTTAAGGTGAGACTCATGTTTAAGGTGAGACTCATGTTTATTGTGAGGGGACCATAATTGATCAAGCACAACTGCGCACAATTGTTACAGTGTTTTTCAAAAATATTCAAACCAGCGCAACAAAATGGTTCATACCCCTCGCTCAATGTTCAAGCCAAATGGCGTAATATTTCACACCAACTGTCATTAGAATTCAATTTTCTGAAGTGTTGAATCTTGAGGATTATTTCATGTGTACTGCATTTGGGAGTCTTGCAGTACCAAGCAAGGGTCAAAACGGACGGAACTGAAGTGGAAGGGGTACGAAACTTTTTGAATTATAGGCTTGTTTAATTTTGCTAGTGTGTTTGAATCGTTTTGCCCGTTGGTTGAATCGATTTTTCCCCGTTGGTTGAATCGATTTTGCCCGCTGGTTTGAATCGTTTTGCCCCGTTGGTTGAATACTTTTCAAAAACATTGTACTGCACATCAATACAGGTGTCCGACAATAGTCCAGATGAGTGGTCACCAGATCATCATAATGTATGTGGTCGATAGGTACACGCCACCCGAGGGATTGAAGATCTCAATGGAGATGGCTGGGTCACTTGCTGACTTGTTTAGGCAATCTTTCCCCGAGGCTCCGTCTCCGTACTGGCACCTGGTGCCGTGTTACAGCGGCCTGATGACGTTTTTCCTGCAGACCTGCTTTTATTACATTTCATAACGAGATGAATAAATGAAAATCACGAAAAAACAAATAACTTCTACTCCCATATCCACCATTCACACTCCATCACTCAAAGTGTTCTTTAAGTTCACCGTTAACACACGTTTCAGGGACTTAGAGCAGAAAAGGTATTCGGAAAAACGAACTAATCCAGCACAAAAAACTTTCAATAAAATCCGATATGGTGTAATGGCTAGCACAGTTCGCTCTCACCGAGCAGATCGGGGTTCGATTCCCCGTATCGGAGCTTCTTTTTTTCCGCCAACGTTGTGCGTACCAACATGGGAATGATCATGGTACTCACGCTGGAAATTGATTTTTTTATTGCAATTTGCTTAAACCTTTATACCATATATCATTCACCCTACTCTATACAATACATCCCAATTCACTGATCCACTGACAACCACTTTTTTTATGGGCTGCACACGACCTCCAATGACGTCATCTAAAAAGATCCACCGTGCCTTCACGTTCGCGCATCCCATGCCTCTATAGATTAGTATACACTATTAAGTTTACTATGCGTTAGACTTTTAGTGGGAGCTCAAAAAAGCTCCTGGTGCCTGTAGCACCGCAGCCACTCACGTGGCCAAAGTCACGTGCAGGCCCCACCCCAATATAAAATGATCTCAAGATCTAAGAGTACCGAAATATCAACTGACAAAACACACTCACCAATATGAAACTAGAGGTACTGATGTTTAGTAAGGACTTGGGTTGTTTCTTAACAGAGCGGAGGCCTGCACAATGGGGAGCAACCGCGCAGATCGCACTATAAAGCAGCCATTTCTCCCCACTCCCTCCAAACTACAACCACCACTTTTTCTCCTCTTTTCCTACTCTTCTACTCCTCTTCTAAACACAGTATATATCCAATCATGATTCGCCAATCCGTTGCCCTTCCAAAGCGTGTGTTTACCGTAACCTCTAAACGCACCTTTGGTTCGTCCCCCGCTAGGTTTCTTGCTGCTGGCGACAAGGTGCCTTCCAGCCCTCTTTTTGAAGGGTCGCCTGGAAACGATGTGGATTTGGCTGCAGAAACTCAGGGTGGCAAATCGGTGGTGGTGGGAGTCCCAGGTGCGTTTTCGCCCGCTTGCTCGGCGTCGCACGTGCCAGGGTTCTTGAAGCATTTGAAGGAGTTCCAAGACTCGGGCTTCTCCAACATCTATGTGGTGGGCGTGAACGATGCGTTTGTGATGAAGGCTTGGGGTGAGAGCATTGACAAACACGGCAGCATCAAGTTTTTGGCCGACCCCAAGGGCGAGTTCTCCAAGGCCTGGGATGTGCTTTTCGACGCCTCCAAGTTTTTTGGTAACCACCGGTCCAAGCGGTACGCAGCTTTGGTTGAGGATGGAAAGGTGAAGTCTGCGTTTGTGGAGCCCGATAATGTTTCTGTTGAAGTGTCTGCCGCAGAGAACGTGTTGAAGCAGTTATAAACTTGCAGAACTTTGACCAGCGCTCCAATTCAACTACAACACTCAATTAAAAGTGGAACACCCACTTGAAGTGCCACGACTCAATTATAAGTGCAACCAATTGAACTGCCACGACTCAATTATAAGTGCAACCAATTGAAGTGCAACCAATTCAACTACAACACTCAATTAAAAGTGGAACACCCACTTGAAGTGCCACGACTCAATTATAAGTGCAACCAATTGAACTGCCACGACTCAATTAAAAGTGGAACACCCACTTGAAGTGCCACGACTCAATTATAAGTGCAACCAATTGAAGTGCAACCAATTGAAGTGCAACCAATTCAACTACAACACTCAATTAAAAGTGGAACACCCACTTGAAGTGCCACGACTCAATTATAAGTGCAACCAATTGAAGTGCACCCAATTGAAGTGCATCCAATTCAACTACAACACTCAATTAAAAGTGGAACACCCACTTGAAGTGCCACGACTCAATTATAAGTGCAACCAATTGAACTGCCACGACTCAATTATAAGTGCAACCAATTGAACTGCAAAGACTCAATTATAAGTGCAACCAATTGAACTGCAACGACTCACTTTTAAGTGCAACCCCCAATTCAACTGCAACAAGTCAATTATAAGTGCAACTGCATGATCGATCTGCGTTTGATTACTAACTAGACTTATATATCTAAATTTATGGATATATGGACATGTATATGTATACGTATATCTATGATTCTATAGGTATATGGATATATGTACATGTATACGAAAAATGGCTGCTCGCCAGAAGCATAGTCTTGCGGTGGGAAGAGAGGACAGTTGGTATATTATCTACTTACAAGTTCTATGACAGATGGATACTCAAGCATTCGAGAGCTTCGGAGTTTTTCATATCTATATGCCGGGGTCGAGAAATGGACTCGTGAGTATATCAAGGCCTCGCTGATCTCCAGTTTCTCTGCAACCTATGGGGTTTCAAGTCCAACACTACTCAAGATGTGTACTTCTTAAAGACGCCGGATACGTTTGAGGGAAGCACTATATGCAGGTCACCAATGAGTGAAAAGCGCCCCCCCCCCCCCACCTCGCACCTTGTCTAAGACTTTGGTCTTGTAAGCTACAATTTACATATCCCTGTGTATCAATATACATACTATAATATAAGTTATAAGGTAGTTCTGGTATATGATATTTGAGTAGTGCATAGATTAATATAATAGAACAGTGAATTGTTAGGTTCAGTATGGGAAATGCCTCTTCTATGCAGGAACGCGGTCACGTGCTACGTCATCTGAGTCGTTTCATCATTACTACGCCCTTTTAGTTTGGCGTTACTGCGATCGTCCTTTTGAGGAGCTTTTAAATCCGGCCGCTTCGGAGTTGATAGTTATAGAATAGGTTTTTTTTTTGACATGAGTAGTTGAAAGTGTAGCTAGGAACAAGTCCAGAACCATGAGACTTTTCTTCTTTTCGTCTTCGTTTTCGTCTTCGTTTTCTTCGATTTCGTCTTTGTTTTCGTCTTTGTTTTCTTCGAATTCGTCTTCGTTTTCTTCGATTTCGTCTTCGGTTTCGTCTTCGTTTTCATCGTTTTCTTCCTTTCTTCGTTTTTTCACACATAAACCGAGTTTGGGATGTACGGGTGTACAGCATGTCTCCACACTCTTCTCACTCTCGATGAACCATGCTACGGACAGGTTTCTTTTGGGCTATACGCCAGGTATATGTGCAGGACACCCCAAGCCAGCTTCTAAAAAACCACGGAATCCGGTGTGTGGCCCGTTTTGGATCGAACCATGCAGGACCGTGTCTGGACCGCCGCTTGAATCCGGAGTCTGTGGAAAAAGCTCGCACGTGGCTCCTAACCATGTCCCATGCCGATATTCCCCGGGACCAGTTCCAGATTTCGTATAGCCGTGCGTCTGGGCCCGGGGGCCAGAAGGTCAATAAGACGTCGTCCAAGGCCACGGTGTCTTTGGGCCCGATGGAATGGCTCGGCGAGAGTTGCCGTTCATGGATGCCAGATGCAGTACGTCAGCAACTCCAAAGCCTTCTGTTTCGGTACCAGACCAAAGCGGGCGGGCTCTTAATCCAGAGCGACACGTGGCGCAACCAAAACGACAATGTGGACGAGTGTTTTCGGAAACTCTTGGCGGAAATCAAGGCGTGTGTCCACTTCCCGGCAGAGGTGCAGGACGTGCATAAGGCCAAATGGCGCCGCTTGGCTGCAAAGGCCGATTCCCTGAGACTACAGGAGAAAAAGCGCCATGGAGAGAAAAAACGTGCCCGGAAAAAGGCCTTTGATCTTTGATTTTTCTGTGCATGCCAATTGGGGGCACCGTCTGTATGCAGTCTGGTCTGTCTCTAAGGTGTACTTAAGGTCTGTACCTTGTCTACAGTCAGGTCTGTACCTTAGGGTCTGTACCTTAGGGTCTGTACCTTAGGGTCTGTACCTTGTCTATAGTCAGGTCTGTGTACCCGAAGATGATATACATCAAGTGGATGTGAAAACAGCCTTTCTTAATGGAGCTGGACAAGAAAGTTTACATGAAACAGGTTCCAGAATCTCCACAAAAGCTTAGGAATGGTTCCAACAAAAATGTATGTTGAAACTCAACAAATCTCTATACGATTTCAAGCACCGCCCCTTGTGTGGAACCAAGTTATGAGTGAAGAAATCTGCAAGGTGGGGTTCAAAGAGCCCCCAATGGAATATGCATTTATGTGAAGGAATCCAGGTCTTCCTTGGTACCAATAGCATTATATATGGATCTATTGGTTCTTGGTAACAACTGAAAAGAAGATTTGGAAGAGCCTCAAATGAAGATTTGGAAGAGCCTTAAATGAAGATTTGAGAGAGCTTCAAATGAAGATTTGGAAGAGCCTTAAATGAAGATTTGGAAGAGCTTCAAAGGATGATTTGGAAGAGCTTCAAAGGAAGACTTGAGAGAGCTTCAAATGAAGATTTCCGAGAGCCTCAAATGAAGATTTCCGAGTGCTTCAAATGAAGATTTCCGAGAGCCTCAAATGAAGATTTGAGAGAGCTTCAAATGAAGATTTCCGAGAGCCTCAAATGAAGATTTCCGAGTGCTTCAAATGAAGATTTGGAAGAGCCTCAAATGAAGATTTGGAAGAGCCTTAAATGAAGATTTCCGAGAGCCTCAAATGAAGATCTGAGAAAAGCCAAGAATTTTTTGACTATTCGAGTATCACCTCCGGTGGAAACTTCAGCTTTCTGTTCCTGTTAGAATCTTGTTGTCACGTCAGGTCCTCTATTTAGTATCTCTTTTTGTTGATGATTCCTCAAAAGGAGAAATCTGAGGTACTTAAATAGTTGGCGGTGGAGTTAGCGGATCCTGCCGGATGATGCTATGTGCAGGCTTTCCAAATCACCATGGATTAATATTGCACAGAATACCATACTGTCTTGTTCCATTTTTCTGACATACTAACATGATGGAATTATGAGCACTGATCGTTTTATGGTATGCAAGAGCTTGACCGGAATTGAGAGCCGCGGCCGGAATTGCCCAGCTACTGGATCTCCAAACATCCGCCAAGCAAAAATTGTTGACTCAAAAATATGCATTGTGAAGTCCGGAATTCCACGATCCCAGAAAACTTATTTTTACAAAACAAAAACGAAAAAAAAGGTCGTTTGCGTTGGGCCTTTTTCTGCTGAGGTCGCCTGGTGCACGGGTGTTCGCATCCCCGGTTTACCCCGGTTCCTATTGACCTTTACCATTCTTGAGTCCATAGTCTGGGGCGGTTATGTCATTGGTTCCTAATGATATCTTATGGTTGGGAAAGTTAGCTATTCATCTCAGCCATTTTTATTCTTGTCTGTATCTATACTATACCAAGAATCTCTTGAATGCACTGTTGTCAGACTGACCAGGCTCTCTAATTCATAAGAGTAACCCAATGTTCCACTATACACTACCACAGTTCCACTATGCACTACCACTCTCTTATTACTGAACGGCCTCTACTGATTCTCAATTGGTTTTTGGCGGGAGGCGGACGAAAGAGGGTATATCTGCGGAGGTACGGATGTCCAGGAACGCACCTATATGCAGTCCCCGCACTACAACCATCAAACGCGACCCACTTCTCCGCCAACTACCCATGAGTTTAGCTGAACCAGTCTCTGCTGTAGCCGAGGAATTGTTCCGGGTGTCACAGGACCTGGCTAGTACACAGGAAACGTCTCTATGTGCAGTACGCCAGTTCCCCACCACAGCCATCGCCGACATTTTGAGTGCTCTAGAGTTACCGTTAGACACCTGTGCACCAGAATCTACCAACGACGAAACTCTAGCGAGTACACCAGACTTTAAGGCGCAAGCAAAAGAGTTTGTTCTTTTTTCGGGGGTCCAAAAATGCATTGACGAGATTTTGGAGACAAAATTTGCGTCTCTTCGTGAGAATTCGGGAAATCGGTCGAAAACAGGAAATGGATCCGACCAAAAAGACGAATCGGGAAATGTTTCCGACCCAAATGACCCATGCAGCACTCAAGCACAAGCTCGTGAAGAAGCTGTATCAAAAGCCCTTTCTCATCTCTTTGCGTGTCTTGATTTCGTGCTTTTGGAGCTTGCTCCTGCATACGACGTGGTCAAGCGTCAGTTCTTCTTCCTTTTGGAAGGTGCTAGCGACCAATTGCTCCGTCAAAGCCCTGAATGGTTAGCCCGGTTCTGGTCGTATATGGAAACCCGAAGCGAACTCTTCCACCACCACGTGTTCAACTCCACCAATACCGCCAACCGAATTGCCGTTTTGGGATTCTGCAATCACGTGTCCGACCTCTACTACCACCGCAATTCTTCCGCCCAATACGACTCCTACAAAAAGGACTCCTTCAGTGATAAGTTACATGCGCGTGTGCGGGCCTTCCTTGCCAATCTCTTGGACTTTGAAGACCTGACGGGGCTTAATAAGCACTTTTCCACGGCGAACCGGGTGTTACACGTGCCCCATTTCTCTAGTTCAGGCTCCAAATCTGGCGACGACCAGCTCCTTGAAGATCTTCTCCGGTTGAAAAAGGTGCTTCGAAACCCGTACCTTTTCCTTAAAAACCCTTCAGATTTGGCCATTGAGGTGGACTCCATTTCGAAGTTGAACACGTACTTTTTGGGCGAAGAGGCTAAATATGCCAGAGTCCATCCTACGCGTGATGTATGGAAAGCTAGTGATGCGTGTGGGAAAGATGATTCGGGTGGGAATGGAGTTGGACATTCACGTGACCAACTAAACTCCCACAAACCCGATCTTCGGTGCTTTTTTCCCGAATCTTACTGGACAAGTGCGTTTGGCGACATAGTCGAGTCACGTGTCAAGGAGGACCCTCCTATTCTGGACAAGGAATTCGGCTTGGCTCTTTTGGACTCCTCCAAGTACAGGAGACTAGTGATTGTGCAGATTTTCCTAGTGTGCAATTTCTTCCTCAACCTCACCAACGCCCGGAAAAAGGACCTCCTTGCCCGAATAGGAAGCAAGACCAACTCGAAACACATCACGGAGGACTACGTGCCCGAACACATTGGGGTGAAGTTGAACAAGATCAAATTCGATACCTTGAGGCTGGTACGGGTGTGGGACAACCATCTAAATTTTTTCTTGCTTTCTCTAGCGCAATCGGAAGAAAACTGGATTGGCTGGTTGATTTTCGGCAAGAAAAAAGATGGAAGTGGACCGCTTTTGGTCAGCCACGCCAACATCAGTGCCTCCGACCTTAGCCAGTGTCAGAAAAACTATGAAAATGTGTTCAAATTCAAGACAAAAAGGTATTTCAACACACACGTGACTCCTCAGCTTTCTCGGCGCATGAAGACCCCAACGGGATTGGAAGGGCTCCGGGTTCCTGACCTTTCGAATGACTATAAAGCGGAGATCCTGGATTTGGCGCAGAAAATCGACCTGGAAGCCGATCCAGAAACCAAGGCGCAATTGAACGAAGAAAAGGTCATTTTGGTCTGGAAATCAGTGAAAGGGTTAAGGAATAGTGACTGGTTGGGTTTAAATGAGGCTTTGAGTATGGCTGATTTTGGACAAACCGAGGAGGAGAAAGAGGAGAAAAAGGAGGCAGCGGAGGAGAAAGTAGAGGATCCTGCAGAGGAAGCAAAAGACTGTAAGGATGTGGAAGTGACTGAAGAGAAAGAGTTGGATGTTGCAGAACAGAAAGAGAGTACAGAGGCTGGAGAGGCTGGTGAAACTGGTAAAACTGGTCAAACTGGTCAAACTGAAAAAACTGAAAAAACTGGAAAAAGTGGAGAAATTAGAGAAATTGGAGAAATTGGCGAATCTGGGGAATGTGGGGAAATGACTAAGGAGGAACCCGAAAAAGAATCGTTAAAGAGAAAGCTCCTGGATTTGGAAGACCTTGAACCCCATAAAGCCCACAAGACTGAGGATATCAAGGATAATACTGATTCATAGTCTAGACTGACCCCCCGACTGAGCCCGCGACTGACCCCCCGACTGACCCCCCGACTGAAAAGTACAGATTGATATTACTGGTACTTTACGAACCATAGTCCTCAAACTGATCACCACTGTCACCAAAACACAAGTGATTCAATCAATTTAAAGAGTCATAGTGTACAAGGCTTATGCTTCTTGCTGAAAAATCTGAGCCACCTTCATCGACCATGTCTAACAGACACAGTCTGTTAAGCTTCATAACAAACCAAAATGGAGATTTGGACCTGATTATATACAGTACACTATTGGCATTCTTTTTGGAGAGACCAATCAAAAGTTCTGTCCTGATATCTGACTACATCTTCATAGTCTCTTCAAGGCTACAAAAGCCAGGAGATTGCTCCATAGCTAAAGTTTTCAGTCCGTCAAAAGTCTCATTTGGTCTGCACCAAATCAGTCATGCCTCAACAAAGACTGGGATGCTGGCTACAATATTGGCACTGCCAGGTATCAACTTTCGAAAAGGTTCAAAGGAGTATTTCGCCAACATGCTGATAATAATGGTCTATGTACACCTTCGAGTGATGTTTCTATGAAACTAACCTCTTGAGATGTATGTACTGGAAGTTGGTGATCTGGTGGTAGAAAGATTGCTATCTGGCTTCCAGTTTACTAGTTACAAGATCAAACGTCTAGTGGCTATAGGGCTATTTTTCCATTAAAAATATGGTCCCTCGAATACAGGATGCAGGTACCTGGTCATCTTCACATCTTTTCCGGGACAAAATGGGTCATTGGCGAAATTTATGGTTCGAGTAGCATTACAGATCGCAGGATTTTTGTCTGGAAATATCCGAATTCCAACCATCATTGTCTCACACCGTCCAGGATTACTCAGATTAATTAAAACGTACCTTACTTTCACTAAAAAAGATATTCAAGATATTAAATAAAGTGAATACTAAATTTTGATCAAAACTGTTAATACATTTTACATTGTGATTTGCACTTCACACGTTATGAGCTTCGCACGACCCTTCAAAAACCCACCACAAACGCCAGAAAAACACATTAGCAACCTGTATTACGCTTCTCTACCCGTAAATCACACATTATCCTATTCTCTTTTTCGGCTACAAATCAATGCCACCTGAATTTATGGCGGTCCTGCATACAGTGCCGCACCCTCATCTTCCCTCTCGCGTACACCACTACGTTACTTACACTCTGTACTAAGAACACCCCGCCCAGCATACACGTTCATTCTAGCACCATTTACCCAACCTGATTAATCCGCAAACCTTTAAAACGGTTCTCCCAGAAAAGCTCATCAAAACCTCGAAATTAGAGCGAAATTCCGCCAAAATTAACTCAAAGATCGCCCAAAATACCACAAACACCCCAAAATGGGTAAATCTAGTGTTCTTACTGAATCCTCCTCGGATCCAGATCGACCCCGGACCCGTCTGGTGGTGTCTAGTAGCGATATTCCTGTGAAATCGCCTCTTTCGAGCCGAAAAAAGTCCAAAGGTAAGTCTGCGCACGTGACCAACAGGAATAAATCCCCCGTCATTGATCTTTCCGATGATCTCGAGCGTATGGGCAAATTGGAGGGTTTGGATGGGTCGGAATCGCCTTTAAAGCATGTAAAACGAAGAAATAGTCGTGGAGGAACGCCAAAAAGACGGAAAAAGAACTCCAAATCAGCTAAAAAAGAGTCCCTGGCCTTGTCAACATCCGTGGCTCCCTCTTTGGGATTTCCAGAAAACCATTCGGACCTTAACCTGTCGCCAATCAAACCGGTCAGAGGTCCCAAAGAGGAAAGAAGTGGTTCTTCCCAAAACGGCAGGGAAGAGCGAAGCCTGTCTCCTATAAAAGACGATCACTCTTCTCGAAATTGCAAGCAGGACTGGGGCCTGTCTCCCGCCAAGAAAAAAAGCGTGGCTTTTTCCGATAATGTGGTCCAGGACTGGCCCAGCTCTCCATGCAGGACGCCGGACCTCGAAACTGTGACCCCTCGAAAGTCGATATTGAAGAATATCCATTACATCGCGTCTCCTGCAGATACCACAAGCCCGCTTTCTAAATCGGCCTATATGCACTCCCTGCAGCCTGAAGCGACCCTAGACTTCTGGCAGCCCGGAACCATCGTCCAATTGGAGCCGAAATCCCCCGAGCTTCCTCGCTTGGTGTCCCAGAGCTTACAGGCGCTCAAAAGTGGTGATTTTGAGCGGAAATTCGAGGTCTACGCCTCGCTAAACCTTGTATTTAAACATAATGTGGTGCTGACGATCCACGACATTTTTGTACGCCAAGTTCCGAGGCCGGAAGTCGAGAATACAGTTTACTGGGAGGATTCTGGTATTTGGGCAGGATTCGGGAAAAATCCAGCCGCTTCTGGGTCGGAAAATGTCCCAGAAACCGTTCCAAGAGCCCTAGAGTTCTTTGCATATGCCCAGCGAGACGTGCAATTGCTAGAAACACGTCTTTTTAGACAAGCCGGGGTAAAACTGGAAGGGCATCATAAAAATTCTGAAAAGTCCGAACAAAACGGAGAAAATTCGGCGAAAAACGAAGATATCGGAGCATCTACCTCTCCTTTTGACCCATTTGAAGCCCGTACGCTCACCCAGGCACTCAAATTCATGGCCCATTTCCTTGCCATTCCTCTGCTAAGCCAAATTCTTCCGCCTCAAACCATTCGCTGGTGCTATATCCATTGCTGTGAACTCTTGATGAAACCTAACCTCAGCAAACTGTTGGTATCGTCGTATATCTGCATGATCAAGGACTTCAACTTCCCCTCCAAGCAGAAAAGAGTTATTTTCGACTCCTCGGTTCCCGAACACGTCCTTTCCACGCTTCTAAACATGCAAAGTTTCATGTCACTGTCACTTATCAATGAGAAGTTCATAGCCATGAGAAACCTCATCCTGAATTTCCCGGCCATTATGGCCAAAACCTTCCACCACTGGTTCCCTGGCTTGGTCATGAACTTGTGTGATCTTTCTTTTGTTCTTTACTATAAAATTGTGGGTACTGGCATTGTCACGTTGTTGGAAGCTGCCCGCAATTTCTTGGATAGTCCAGATATATGCCAGATGACGCGAAAATTCTTGGAGAGCCCGGCTGAATCGGAGAAATCATGGGTTTCGGAGAGCTCCCTCTCTTTGGGCTCATTTCGGGGCCAAATGACGCTCAATTTCTTGATGGAAACCCTCAAACAATTGTGTCTGGTGGGCCAATATAAGTATGCGATGGATATTTGGGTTGGTATCTCACTTCTTTTGGGCAATTTTCAGAAGTGGCCTCACTTGACGTCATGGTTTAAAATTCAGAAGTTGTGCTTTACCGAGAAATCTGTGGGTGTTAAGGAAATCGCCATTTCTTCTTGGAAGGTGGTTATATACCGGATGTGCCAGGAAATCTCCCTGGACATGGCACAGGAAATCCTTCTTTCGCCGAAAAAGCCAGTTGTGAGAGATTCTAGGGAGCTGGATGAATCGGATCCCAAGAAACAATTGGATGGGTCCGTTCGGGCTAATGCAAAGCTTCTTGTGGTTCCGTTTATGTGCAGTACGTCCAATATGCCCGACGAGTTGGTTTCGGCTCTCCACAATAGCTTTGTACTGGTGCTATATACACTCATCAACAAGCATAGCAAGCATGGGGTTCGGGTTATTCAAGCGATCTGGGACCGAGTGATCCATCCAGTCATGATGAATTTCTACTTCCGGAAACAGGCCAGCCGCTATATGCAAGACTTGGGACTGCAAGTACTTTGTCGGCTTCTCAAGCCATCTCCGCCCGATAACGAAAAGCATTACAATGGTTTGAGGTGTCTCTGGAACGAGACCATTCCGCTTGCGGAAATCAATTGCCTTAGTCCCAAATGGGTCTTCTTACGCTTCGATAAAGTGCTCAGACTTCTCTCGGTGCTTCTCCAGCTGCTGGAACTTCTGTCAGAGTCTAAAATGGCGGCCCTAACTTCATTCTTGAACTCCATCAAGTTTGTCACCAAAAAAGAGGTCCTGGCGTCCGATAATACCTATGATATCATCGATAATCTTCCACAGTGCATGGAAACGTTTTTTGAGCGTCTGACAGTTGGACACGAGGACGTATTCAAGCTCTTGGTCAACCTCAACGATACTTTTGGTGCCTCCAACTTGGTTTCCGGCGAACAAAACGTGTACCAGGCAATTTTGGTCCATTGTGTAGGCCCTTGGAGTCCCCAACAGTTGAATGCAGTGCTCAGCATGATCTTTGGGGCCGTTGGCGAGCGGAAAAGCTTCCGGTTCTTCTCGATTTTGGAAAAAGTCGAGAAAAAAGTCAACCGGCCGGATATACTTGCGTTTTTGAGTGACACGTTAAACCAAAAACGGTACGCCAAGTTCTCCAACTCGGAGTTGGTTGTTTTGGGGCGAATTTTCACTAGACTCGACTCCAATTTCAATGCCATCGCCAAAAAAGTCATCCAGCATATCGTGCTTTTGAAAGCCGAGGATTTCGACGAGATGGTGGTGCGTTTGAACATTGTTTCATGGCACGTTCAGATCTTCAGTTTCTTCGTTGTTCTCATGCACAATGCGCCGTACCTGCATTTGAACCGGGCCACGGTGCAGTTGATCAAAGAAAGGGGCGATTTCCGGGACATTTTCCGGCTTCTTATAGAGCATGGTTTTGATTCGGAGATTTTGGCTGTGAAAGATGTTTTGGGAAAGCACGTTTTGGGGCCGGAAACAGAGGCCACTTTATGGAGCTACCTAAAGGGTCACAAAGACCGAGAATTCGTGGATGTAGTTCTTTCTGAGGGCAATTTTGACAGAGACTTAGAGGAAATTGTGATTGGCCAATGGGACCATTTTCCCCTTTTAAAAGCAGCTCAGGAAAGGAAGAAGGCCAATGTACAGTCTTTCGAGATTTTCGATACTCCAGAAAAGGAAAGTGATGCTTCAATGGAGGTTTTGGAAAAGATGGAGAGCGGAGAGAAGCGAAAAAACGAGAGTTTGGTTCCGGGAAAGAAAAGGAGAAAAGTGGAGACGGAGAAAATGGAGATGGACGACTTTATGCAGACCAACGTGACAGATTTCAAGGATGTGGAGTCTATGGACGTTTCTGAAGAGTCTGTGCAGGCCGAAGAGATGGGTTCTAAGGAATCTAGCATAGTCATCGGTTCTCAGGAGATCAGAGAGTCCAAGGAAATGGAGTCTGGGGGATGTATGCAGGCAAAGAACTTGGAGCCTACGAGATCTATGGACATAGAGATGGGTTCTGTGGGTGCTGGGGATAAAAATAGGTCTATTTCTGAGGCTTTCAAAGAGGGAGGTTCGGAGAATGAGAAAGAGCGTTCTTTAAATTCAAAAAAAGACACCACAAGTCCAGAGCGCAATAGAAAGTCTGGCCCTGATTCTGTTGAGGGAATTACTTCCTTGAGGAATGGAAAAGAGAGTCCCTTGAAGTTAAAGAAAGCTCTGAAATTCAGAGCAAACAGTCCAATTCTCATGACAGAGTCTAAAAAGGAAGGCACTTTTGTGCAATCCAGGGAACAAAGCCCCACCCCGGACCCCAAAAAAGGGTCTAGTGCTGCCTCCAGTGCTGGCTCCATGAGGGAGGGTTCTTCTCTGCAGTCCAGAAATGAAAGCTCCATTTCAAAGTCCACAGAAGGAAGCCCCATGCCAGGTTCTCCGCAGTCAAAAAAAGGGATAGAGTCCATGAACGGAAGTCACGTGTCAGAGTCTAAGGTAGGCTCTCTGGGCAGTTCTCTGCCGTCCAAAAAAGAAGGCTCCTCTGTGGATTCCAAAAAATCAGGTTCCTCCAAAGAATGCCCCATATTAGAGTCAACAAAAAGTTCCATTTTAGAGTCCAGGAAAGAAGGCCCCATTTTAGAATCTACCAGAGGAGGCTCTCTGCAGTCCATGGACTTGAAGTCAAATGGTGTGGACCCCCAATCTCCAGGTCAAAAATGTCCTCCACTGGACTCCAATCCCGAGCCCAAATCCCTTTCTGAAACTCAAACAAAGACATCCCCAGGAAATTTCCCGACTCAACTAATTGACCAATCAGAAACAAGCCTTCAGAAAAGCGCCCCAAACTTCAACCACTCAGAAAACAACCAACAGAACTTACACTCTGACCAATTGAAAAGAGGCATAGTGTCTGAGAAATTGAAAAGAAGTGAGAAATTGGAGTCTGACAAATTGGAGTCTGACAAATTGAAAAGAGCTATGGTGGAGTCTGAGAAAATGGAGTCTGGAAGATTGGAGACCCACCTGCATATACCTGGCCAACCCGAAATCGACCAATCAGAAAGGGCCAAATTGGAAAACCCACAAATTGGATGTGGTGGGGAATTGGTACGGGTGCAAAAAAATACAGAGGTGGTTGCAGGACGCGCAGTCGAATTGGGGAACCGAATGCGCACCCTCCACGCGCTCATAACCGCAATCGGAGAAGACGAGCTTGCATCCATGACCAACTCGGAGAAGTTTGCTTTGGAAACAGGAATGTTAGAATTCATGCTCCGGATGCGAAGGTCATAGTGCTCTTTTTTTCCTGCTTTTTCCTGGATTTCGGGTGTATCTGTCTGGTACTGTGTTGGTTTAGGAGCGACCCAGACACCTCAGCCAAAAACATCAACGCAACGAGGTCATTTTTGGTGGAGTGGGAATGCTCCGAAATTTGGATGGCACCATGCTAGAGCTCCAGGAAGTGTGTGTAACTAATTTCGGAACTATGGCTTGTTTCTGGCGTGAGTTACGCGGTAGGCACATGCACAACCCAGCCAGAACCTATTCATTCCAAACCCTGTTTTAGGTATACTTGGGTGACTCGTGAAAAGGGTTATGAGAGATGACTGCAGAGAGGACTAACTGTTTTACTGGGACCATCATAACGCAATCAATGGCATTATGATACTGTGCATGGGCATAGTATAAAACGGATGTCAGTCTTGTCAAGATAACAGCACAGTGTTTTCCCGGAGAAGACTCTGGAAAAGAGTCGGGAGCAGAGTCCGACATGTACAGGTCTCCGATGTGGTACTTATCAGTCGGAGACGTTCTGGTGGGCCTAATTCTTGGAAATTATAAAGGCTTTTGGACAGAGAATAGAAATATAGAGTATAGAGAGTATGTAGAATATGTAGAGTATAGACACTAAATAGGTTACAGAGAGTAGAGAGTATGGCTGACCAAATACAGTATAGAAGTTGTAGAATATGTAGAATATAGCTAGTATAAAATATATAGAATATACATAGTATATAGAATATAGAGAGTAAGCAGGGTATACTAGAAGAGAGCTTATAGTGAAATACTACAGAGTAGATAGATTATACTAGAATAAATACAGTATGGAATATAGAGTATATAGGGTATAGTAGAATAAATAGAGTACAGAAGTTTATAGAATATGTAGAGTATACAGATTAGAGTATAGAGATTAGAGTATAGAGAGTATAGAATATGTAGACTATGTACATTATAGAGATTCGAGAGGGTGTAGAATATGTAGAATATGTAGATGATAGAAAAATAGAGTATACAATATATAGAGTATACAATATATAGAGTATACAATATATAGAGTATACAATATATACAGTATACAACATATAGAGTATAGAGAGTATGTAGAAGATATTGTGTATAGAGTGTATAGAGTATAGAGAGTATAGATTATACAGTGTATAGAGTGTATAGAGTATAGAGAGTATAGAGAGTATAGAGTATACAGTGTATAGAGTGTATAGAGTATAGAATGTTAGATTCTGGTTACGTCCAGTACTCTGTTTTGTGTGTTTATTCGTCGATGGATTCCCTGTAAGTCGAGTACTTTTATAGCTAACCTATGGGTACCAGAAAAGTGAAGCCATGTCACGAGGTAAGGTGAATGGACGAGTCCAAGTCACGGGGTATGGTGCCTTGGGCGAGTCATTGGTATTGTAGGCTCGAACAATACCTCTACGGGTAGTGTGATTACCCA
Organism: Metschnikowia borealis; assembly: GCA_002374385.1. Taxonomy (NCBI): domain Eukaryota; kingdom Fungi; phylum Ascomycota; class Pichiomycetes; order Serinales; family Metschnikowiaceae; genus Metschnikowia; species Metschnikowia borealis. Next base: position 35,371 of record NKZC01000081.1, read on the forward strand.
TGGTGGGTCTAACACTCGACTACATAATCTACTCTATACTACTCTATACTCTATACTCTATACTAGTATAATCTACAACTATACTCTATACTACTCTACTCTATACTACTCTCTACTCTATTCTATACTACTCTACTACTACTAGTATAATCTACTCTACTTCTACACTACATAATCTACTCTACTACTCTACTCTATACTACTCTCTACTACTCTACTGCTATACTCTACTACTCTACTACTCTACTAGTATAATCTACTCTATACTTTCTACTCTATACTAGTATAGTTTAATACTATACTTCATACTACTACTACTCTATACTCTATACTCTATACTAGTCTACTCTATACTAGTCTACTCTATACTCTACTAGTATAGTTTACTCTATACTAGTACAATCTAATAATATACTTCATACTACTCTATAGTCTACTAGTCTACTAGTATAATCTACTCTATACTACTCTACTCTATACTCTATACTCGATACTACTGTACTACTCTACTAGTATAATCTATACTCTATACTACATAATATACTCTATACTACTCTACTCTATACTACTCTATTCCATACGACTCCACTGCTATACTCTATACTCTATACTCTATACTCTATACTCTACTAGTACAATCTACTGCTATACTATCTACTACTCTACTACTACTAGTATAATCTACTCTATACTCTACTAGTATAATCTACTGCTATACTCTCTACTACATAATCTACTCTATACTCTATACTATATACTAGTATAATCTAATACTATACTTCATACTACTCTATACTCTATACTCTATACTCTCTACTACTATACTAGTGTAATTTAAACTACTATACTACTCTACTACTCTACTACTCTACTACTCTACTACTCTACTACTCTACTACTACTAGTATAATCTACTCTACTACTATACTAGTATAATCTACTCGACTACTACTAGTATAATCTACTCTAGTACTATAATACATAATCTACTCTACTACTGTATACTGTATACTACTCTACTCTCTACTACTCTCTACTACTCTACTACTATACTCTACTACTGTACTACTGTACTACTCTACTAGTATAATCTACTCTGTAAAGAAGATAACGCCAGATCCGCAACGACGGTTGCGGCACCAAGAGGACCTGTGATTAACCAGGGTGTAACATCTATGAATGACTCATACTATAAGACATTGACCTCATAGTCCGCATCATCAAGATATGTAAACACTTCAGGGGAAATGTTTAGTTCAGGTGAAATGTTTAGTTCAGGAGGAGGAGAAGAGTTGTCAGTGCTCATTGAAGTATTATCAATACGAGATCTTTTGGTGGGTCTGGTTCTTGGAGACATCTTGGTATTCCTCCGGGCAGTTGATATGTATTAGTTTTTCGATACTAACAATAAATGGGGGCGAAGTCCCCTTTATATATTTGGAGATTCTTCCTTCATCACTCAATCATTTGTTGCTACAATTGATTGCTGTAAAAACTGATTGCTTTGCTACCCCGCAAGCCGTGGGTATCAGAGCGCGCTCTTTCGATTGCTGTTTTTCAACAATAGTAGTCAGTACTCAGTATTTATAGTAGTCAGTAGTTAGTAGTTAGTAGTTAGTAGTTAGTAGTTAGTAGTTAGTAGTTAGTAGTTAGTAGTTAGTAGTTAGTAGTTAGTAGTTAGTAGTCAGTAGTCAGTATTTATAGTAGTCAGTAGTCAGTATTCAGTATTCCGTATGCAGTATTTATAGTAGTCAGTATTTCTAGTAGCAGTAGTAGCAGTAATAGCAGTAGTAGTAGTAGTCAGTACTCAGTATTTATAGTAGTAGTAGTAGTCAGTATTCAGTATTTATAGTAGTCAGTAGTCAGTATTTATAGTAGTCAGTAGTCAGTATTCAGTATTCCGTATGCAGTATTTATAGTAGTCAGTATTTCTAGTAGCAGTAGTAGCAGTAATAGCAGTAGTAGTAGTAGTCAGTACTCAGTATTTATAGTAGTAGTAGTAGTCAGTATTCAGTATTTATAGTAGTCAGTAGTCAGTATTTATAGTAGTCAGTAGTCAGTATTCAGTATTCCGTATGCAGTATTTATAGTAGTCAGTATTTCTAGTAGCAGTAGTAGCAGTAATAGCAGTAGTAGTAGTAGTCAGTACTCAGTATTTATAGTAGTAGTAGTAGTCAGTATTCAGTATTTATAGTAGTCAGTAATCAGTATTTATAGTAGTCAGTAGTCAGTATTCAGTATTCCGTATGCAGTATTTATAGTAGTCAGTATTTCTAGTAGCAGTAGTAGCAGTAATAGCAGTAGTAGTAGTAGTCAGTACTCAGTATTTATAGTAGTAGTAGTAGTCAGTATTCAGTATTTATAGTAGTCAGTAATCAGTAATTATAGTAATCAGTAATCAGTATTTATAGTAGCAGTAGTAGTAGTAGTAGTAGTAGTAGCAATACAGGAGTTCCTTGGCTATTCTAGGTTCAATACATACCATGATAAACTAGAACGTAAGGAAAAATGCTCCACATCTACGACTAGCAGCATGGGATACTGTTGAGTTCTTACACATAGTAAAGCCTGGAGATTAATCCTGGATATTAAGCTGGAGATTAATCCTGGATATTAAGCCTGGAGATTAAACCTGGACATTGTGCCTGGAGATTTTGCCTGGATATTTTTAAATGACTAGATACCGTGCCTTTCTGACAGGTACATCAGGTGGTTTTCAATAACCAACCAGTACAGTCCATTGTAGTATCTTGAGTGTTATTCATAGTCTCATCAAGGAATAGTAATAGTATGGTACAGTAATAGCATGGTACTAGTAATAGTATGGTACTAGTAACAGTGATCAATCATAATCATGAAAATGAAAAAAAATAAAAACAAGTGGAATAACTTGTTTCTTTCAGCTCTTATATTTTTTATACTTTTAAGTATATCTTTATTTTTTGATAGAAGATATTGATCTTCTAATGCACTAAGCTTTTTAGATAGAGTTACAAATTATTTCAGATTTGATTTTTATGATTGTAAAAAGGATGTAAGGCGCTCGTGGATATTTTTAGTAATTAATTTACATGAAAATGAATTAGATTTATTAAACAAATTTAGTTCTGAATTAAAAATTGGTAAAGTTTATAATATAAGAAAATAAATAAAGTTATATAATATAATATAAAAAAATAGGATAAATAAAAGGAAGTATAAAAAGTGAAAACTTTGGCTCTAGATTTAAGATTTAGTTTTCGTAGTCAACAGATTTGATTTGATTTGATTTGATTTGATTTGATTTGATTTGATTTGATTTGATTTGATTTGATTTGATTTGATTTGATTTGATTTGATTTCTTCTCAAACAAATAAAGCTCGCTGTATTCACAAATTGTGAATAGTATGGTACAGTAATAGTATGGTACAGTAATAGTATGGTACAGTAATAGTATGGTATTAGTATTATATTCCTATACTCCAAGATTATACTACTATACTCCTATACTCTAAGACCCTACTATTATACTACTATCATACTTCAATCTATAATAATCTGGTTTTATATAGCTACCTGTGATACCAGAGAAGTGAGTAGAGCAGCTGAACGCCATGTCACTAGTTAAAATAAATGGAAGAGTCCATTTCACAAGCTAAGATGAATAGACGAGTCCATTTCACTACTTAAAATGAATAGACGGGTCCATTTCACTACTTAAAATGAATAGACGGGTCCATTTCACTACTTAAAAGGAATAGACGGGTCCATTTCTCAAGCTAAGATGAATGGAACATTGACTTTAGTAGGCTCGAAAATACCTCGATGACTAGTGTCTACCCATGGTGGGTCTAACAAATATCTTGTTGTGGATATACTGCTTCCTTTTTCAGCCATCCTTCAGCCATCCCTCATCACTGGCCAAAAGATTAATAATCAATTCCCACATCACGTGGTCAGTTCCTCATAAGCTGCTTGGCTACGCATATGGCCAGGCGTAATGCCAGGCACTGGGTCCATATATTTTGCAGCCGTTTCAAAAGCAGCCGACCGCGACGCGCGACACCCGTGCACCCCGCCATTATTTGATCTCCACATTTCCAAGCCACTCCAAAAAACCTTGTGTATTCTCATGGATGTCGGTGATTCCATATAATCTGCAGAACAAGCTAGTGTACCATGATCCTTATACGCAGGTGGCCATTGTGCTTGACCATCTGAACCATACCGTGCGGCTTTTGGAGAGCCCCATGCGCTGGGCCCATAGACTGCCGCCGGAATATGACCTGACTTCTGCCACGTGTCCACAGTGTGGGTTTGACTTGCGTGGCTTTTTCGAGGGGCACGAGCTGAAGCGAAGAGCCGCATTTGGCGATCCCCACTTTTCCCTGGATTTCTCCGACGAAATTCCGGAATTTCTCTGGGACGATGACTCCAGCCTCTCCCAGTCCTCGCTTGCGCCTGCACTGGAGTACTTGGGCACGCTTGGGGGGACTCACTTTATGCACCGGGATTACTTTAAGTTGTTGTCGGGACTTAATCATGATCTCCGCCTAGCGTATCCTGCAGGCATCGAGGGTGCAGGGGGTGCAGGGGACGTCGACTCTCGGAGACGACGTGTTGGACCTTTAACTCTGGGTCGTTTTGGTGCTGGTGCTTCTTTTGGTGCTCTTGGATTACCTAGAACCCTCGGATTACCTGGAATTCTTGGATTGCCCGGCAGTGCTGGGTCCCTGGGTGGTTCTAGTGTGTTTGAAGCCTCCGGAAGTCTACTGGGGTCCGACCACCGACTACCCTCGGATCTCTTCAACCAGGGCTACTTTGCCCGGTTTTTCCAGAAAGTGCCGCCATTTGTTCTCGGTTCTGGTGCCCATGCCCACGTCTACAAAGTGCAGCACGTGCTCCAGAATATCCCCCTCGGGCTCTTTGCTGTGAAACGTATAAACGTGGGCGATCACTCCAAGTACCTTGATCACGTGCTCAACGAGGTATTGATTCTATACGAACTCTCAGCCAATGGCGCCACGGCAAACAACTTGATCCGGTATAATCACGTGTGGATGGAGTTGGGCGATATGCATGATTCCAGCACGTTCATTGTGCCCCCAGAGAATTCCGGTATCCAGAAACCGGCCCGGATTCCCTATGTCTATATTCTCCAGCAGTACTGTGCGGGAGGCAACTTGGAGACCATGATCACCGAGAATTTTCCCCAACAAGAACAATTGTCTGTTCGGGAACAGGTGGAAAGGGAACGGAGGAGGAGAAAGAACAAAGAGCAGGCCTCGCATCCTCTGCTGCAACTTCCGTCTCTGCTGTGGTTACTGGACGTGGAGATCTGGAAGTTTTTCCGTGACATTGCCAATGCGGTGAATTACCTCCATGAGAATAAAATCCTCCATCGGGACTTGAAACCGTCGAATTGTCTCTTGGAGACTGCATACAAGCTACCACCTTCTCCACCACCCAAAACCTTCCCTGACCTGGGGTCTCTTGATGAATACCTCGCAAGTCTCCCCAAAGTGTTGGTGTCTGATTTTGGAGAGGGGAAATTGATTGATAAGTCTAAAAAACAGGAGATTCGCATGGGCAATACCGGTACCATTGAATTCGCTGACCCCAAATTATGGGTCTACGATAGCGTGAAAAATTACACCCATCCATTCACGTATAGTTGTGACATGTACTCTTTAGGGTTGATCATGTGCTACTTGAGTGCAGGACGCAGTCCATTTTCAGAGCAGATCCAAGGCTTAGACGACCCCGAAATGGTCCGTTCGGTGATCTCAAAGTGGTACGAGAAATTGAATAAAAGGGACTTTTTCCGCTGGTTGGAACTGGACTCCGTAAGGGTCCGGGGCACGTATACGGACTGCACACAGCACATGGGTGCCCTAGCGTATGCCATGTTGAAAGGTGAAGCCGATTCCAAAACTGTGCTTCAGGAATTAGAAAGGATCAAGTTGGAACTCTTGGAAAAACCAGTTTTGGAGGAGGAAAAGAGGGGGAAGATTAGGTTCCGGTATACAAGCATCGTCCCCATACTTAACCTAGTTTTACTAGAGCTTTTGGATTCGTTGCATGGTTCTTATTTCTGGAAACTCCTTAAGGTGGTGAACCTAGTGGGGCTAGTCTGGGCACGGGATTCCAATGCCATGGTGTACCTTTTAGTAGTTGTGCTATGTGCCGGTACAGCTCATGTCATGTGGCATCATAAAACCAGCTTAACATGGCCATTGGATTGATTCGCTGGTGATCTAGAATATTTTCTAGCTTTACTAGGTGTACTAATTCCCGTTCTGGCAAAGAGATGTGTGCGGTACTGCATACAGTGTAATCACTGGACCTCAGACAGACCAGATTCAAGTCCCGTTCAACTCATTCCACATTGAATTCGGTCGTCCCAATTCCGTCGTCAGATCTTGATTCAGAAATTTTTTATACTATGGTCAGATTCAAGGATGGACCGGAAGTCCATTTCCATACGATGTATTCGCACTTCTGTCACATTTTGCACCCATTGCAACATAATTTCACTAAAACACGAGATACTGCAGTCCAAAAAATCAACCTTCACATTACAACAAGAACCTCATTATCTGCTTTGAACTATATAATATATTATACAATATACCATACAATATACCATACAATATACCATACAATATACTATACAATATACTATACAATATACTATACAATATACTATACAATATACTATACAATATACTATACAATATACTATACAATATACTATACAATATACTATACAATATACTATACAATATACTATACAATATACTATACAATATACTATACAATATACTATACAATATACTATACAATATACTATACAATATACTATACAATATACTATACAATATACTATACAATATACTATACAATATACTATACAATATACTATACAATATACTATACAATATACTATACAATATACTATACAATATACTATACAATATACTATACAATATACTATACAATATACTATACAATATACTATACAATATACTATACAATATACTATACAATATACTATACAATATACTATACAATATACTATACAATATACTATACAATATACTATACAATATACTATACAATATACTATACAATATACTATACAATATACTATACAATATACTATACAATATACTATACAATATACTATACAATATACTATACAATATACTATACAATATACTATACAATATACTATACAATATACTATACAATATACTATACAATATACTATACAATATACTATACAATATACTATACAATATACTATACAATATACTATACAATATACTATACAATATACTATACAATATACTACAGTACTATACTCTATACTCTATCACTCTATACAACTCTGTATAACTCTACAGAGCTAGACACAATGCACAGTCTCTTCTAGGGCCTCAGCCAGGAGTATGCAGGTAGAATGTGCCATGATCAGACTGATAGCTTATTGTTGGATGCCAGTTCACCGTTTTCAAATATCTTACATTCCTTTTTCTGCCACTGGGTCAGAATTAGAAAACATTGAAACTGTTGCAGTTGTGAGCCGTGACAAGCCTTGTGTGCAGAACATGAAGACCAGTACTATCTGCAGTACAGAGTGATGTTGAAAAATGGTAATAAGGTGAGTGCGCTCTGAGTCCAATGGCTTGCAGGGATAGCGCGGTAACATAGCACCTGTTTCTGATAAAGTGCTTTTCAAAACTATTCAAATCAGCGCGCCAAAATGTTTCAGACCACATTAGGAAACTCAAACAAACCAATATTTCAAAAAATTACTGTTTTTAATATTCAATAGGGACTTCACAGAAACAGTTTGTTTCGAATCTTTGATCCTTTGATCCTTAGCAATTTTCAAGTCATAAGTCCGAAACCTTTTGAAAAATTGGTTTGTTTAGTTTTGCCAGTGTAGTTTGAAGTATTCTGCCGCGCTGGTTTGAATCGTTTTGAAAAACACTCTAAGCACCTCAGATCCCTCCCTTACAAAATCATCCGCGAATGAACACAGTAAACAGACTACCTGATGTAACCAGAGTCTAACATGGAGGCTGCAACCAACCATCTTACTCTTTCCGAAAACTCTTTCCGAAAACTCTTTCCGAAAACTCTTCCCTGGGCGTTTTAATCTAGTCCGGATTATCCTTTGACATGGCTATTCACCAATTGGCTCTTACCCTTGGTACCGGAGCCGTGGAACTTGCCGCCACCCTTATAGGTCTCTGTCTTCGCCCAGAATTCATATTCACCGCATCATCCCCAACTCCTTTCGTCGCCACCTCACCAATTGAACGTGCGCTCTTCATCTGGCTTTACATCGCCACCATATGGTTTATTGTCGGAGCAATCTTCGCCCTCGCGGGATTCTTCTGTGCCCTTCTCCACTGGGTGTAGTCCGCTCTCGCTGGATTCTTCTGCGCCCTTCTCCACTGAGTGTAATCCGCTCTCGCTGGATTCTTCTGCGCCCTTCTCCACTGAGTGTACTCAGTGACGCATGCAGTCGCACGCTACATTTTGGCTGCAATTTCGGCCACCCTTTCCCCAGCGAAACGTCTTCCTACCGCACCCGGTCCTCACGCTGAATGTGCCAATTCTGGCCCCCATTCTGTGGCACATCAGAATCCACAGCAGAATCCCTCTACTAACACTGGTCGTCCCGCCACCATCGGCCCCACAGCTATCACCGTCCATCTTGCGCCTATTGATCTCGTTCCACACCACGACCATACCCCACCCATTGCGCAATCATTCATCGTCTATAAGCTTCGGGCTCTCAATTTCCTGTTTCGACAGATTCTTGTTGCTAGATTAGTCCCACAAATTCGCTTAAGTCTCTTCAACGGTCTTTTCCTCCATCGGGCTATTTCTAAAGCCGCCACGCGTGCTGGCTGGCCCCTTGCAAACAAATTTGCACTCTCATCCGCTACGGTTAGCGCTCTGCAATCCGACTCTGCCTTCTTCACTTGGTTTCTCCGGTGGGAGATAACCGACGACGAGTATTTACAGCTGGGAAATACCAACAGGAAACAAGGATTTGCCTCGTTAAGGAGACGAGATGACTAATCGGTCATTCGGTGTCAAAAGAAACGAGTAACAAAAGAAACGACAAAAAAACGAGCAACAAAAAAACGAGCAGTCAGTCTCGGTGGCGAGTAGCTGACTAGTTAGGCTCTAAGAACACCGATGGCTAGTGAGTCTACCGATGGCGGTTCTAACACTACTTGCTACTTACTGCTACTGCTACTACTTACTGCTGACTACTTACTGCTACTACTGACTACTTACTGCTACTACTGACTACTTACTGCTACTACTGACTACTTACTGCTACTACTTACTACTCACTGCTACTACATACTACATACTACATACTGTACTAGTATACGTCGCAGTCTATAATATCTGCGAATGCAGCTTGCTAGAGTATAGAGTGCTGTTTCATACTACTCTATAAAATATCAGTTGTATCTTTTGTGACTCTCCGATTAGCCATTAGGATCAGACAGCCAGGACCAAAATACCTCAATGTATAGAGCACTGCATATGGTGTTCTGACACCTATACTACTATACTATACTATACTATACTATACTATACTATACTATACTATACTATACTATACTATACTATACTATACTATACTATATTATATTACTCTTTACCATATCTTAGATGAACTATATTAATTACTATGTATACCTTGGATGAAGTATCAAGGGCCGAGAGAAACGTAAATGTCATGGTGAAAATCACAATGGCTCCGTGGCCATTACTAGCCCTGGCTGCTCTCATTCTTGGTTTGAGCTGGAGATTTAAGCTCCTGCTCCGAAAGATTATCTCATATGTTTCATTATTCATCTTGGAAACATATGCATCATTTTTTCAGTCTGACCTGTATTGGAGAGTCTGGAAGTCTCACCTGTACTGGACAGTCTGGTAGTGTGACCTGTTATTGGAAAACACCACCAGTTCATCCAAAAAAGTACGACCCAAGCTTCTTCAACAAACTGGTCAAAAAGATCTTCACCAAGCCCGGCCCTGGTTGTTGGATGTAGTGGTTTTTCTTGTTCAACGGCACGTGCTCATTGCTCAAACCGTCCTTGGAGAAATTTGGCGGCACCGCTTCGGAACCCTCGTAAATGGTTCCGTCCCAGCAATAACGCTCAAAGCACTTCTTGCACTCGTCCGATTGTACAACTCCCAGCCGCTCCTCCGACCTCCTGACCATAGCACACCCCACGCAAAAAGGCCAGTCGTCAGTCTGGTTTCCCCGCAGTGCCACGTCAAACCCATTGGTCACCATGCCTTTTTTTTCTGCATCTGAATATGTGAGTTTCAATGTGCTGGTGTTGGACAAGAACTCGTAGGGCCGGTTGGCTATATACACGACGATGGGCGGAACTACTCCGTCCTTTGCCAAAGCTGTCAAGTTGCGTGCTTCACACCCAAAAAATGTTGGTTTGGCCGTCAAGTTGTGGTGGAGAAACGTTTTCTGGTCCGGCACATAGGGGATCACCGTCAGCTTCCCTTCGTACGTGAACTGGCGCTGGTACGAGTTGATGAGCGACGTTCCATCGGGCCATGCTGCTCCATTATTATCGAACGAGAACACAAGGTCCAAATTGCGCTCCTTGATGGCCACCGTAGAAAGAGGCACGATTTCGCCCGCCAATCCCCCGTCCATCAAGTACAACGTGTCGGAGGTCAGGATGTTTTCGGACTTGGCGTACTCCGACTTGTAGAACGGGTTGGGGTTGTACCATGCAATGTCTTGTCTCTGTTTCAGCATATTGACGAGAAACTTCTTGACAAAGTACTTGAGCACGCGGTTCAACGTCTTGCAGTTGTCACACGCCAAAGTGTTGAGGAACTGGTTGAAGAGGGACGAAGATGTACCCAAAACAAAGGCTGTATTGTCCATTCCACTCATACACTTGCTCACTGGCTGGCCATTTTCCACCCTTGTGCCGAGATACCGGATATCCGTGAAGGTATTGATGGACGAGTCGAAGGAGCCCATTTCGAAGGGATTAAACTCGATGATGGGCGAGTTCAAGTCATAGACCAACGACCCAGGTCTTCTGGCCAACGCGGTGACCAATGGGAACGGCATATCGTGGTCTGCAAACGCCTGGAGGTGCTGGATATCGCTCCAGGAAGCTGAATCCATGTAATTAAGCGATTTCTGCATCATTTCCGTCCCTTTCAAGCCTGGAGTTTTCTCCAAAAAAAGCGAATGCGCCAAAAGACGGCCCCAAACATCCGTAATCGAGGTGGGGAACCCAGCAGTCTGTTTGACCAGCACATCGACCGAGACCCCCTTTTTTTCAGGAGCATCCCACCAACTAAGATGCGTAATTGTCTTGTTATAGTTGTTGGAAGCAAAGTCGTACGCCAAACCTGCCGTTTGCGAGATGTTGACAAATGAATCAAGATTATGGTAATCCCACACATTGTACGGGTTCTCAAAAACAACCTGCTCCACCGTAGGCCAGCCTTGGAAAATCAAGGATCCAAGAAGCCAGGACCCACCGGAAAGACCTGCTATATACAGGCTGGCCTGGAGAATTCCGCCTAGTCCAGTTTGAGTATCGGAAGTACGGTTATCCAAAGCTGCAAGCTGTCCTGCTCCACTTAACATGGCACGAAGCCCACCACCCGAAAAGGCCACTGCGATTTTTATGGAATCAGAGTCAGAAATGTAGTCATAACTGGAGTCAGAAGCAAAATCAGAGTCAGAAGCAGAATCATTATCGGAACGTGCATGTAGATGGGGATTTCCTGCAGTCAGAACCTCTTTAGAATTAGAATCTAAATCGTCAGAATTGGAGATGGATCTCTTCTTGTGGTTTTGAGAGAGCCCAACGCGGTCCAAAAACGCTTTTATGGCTTCTTCCGTCTTGACATTTCTCTGTTTCATCCATTCGGCTTCGGAGGCGGAGATCTTTCCTCCTTCCCGAATAAGACTGTTTCCCGGGCACTGTGCAGGAGCAGGAGCATAAGCACCAACCACTGCCAAAAGCAAAACAAGTACAACGGGCGTCATTCCAATCAAGAATGAATTGGTGTTCAATCGAAGTCTAATGTATGTCAATTTTTCAATGTGTCCAAGTCCAAGTCCAAAATTAAATAGACTGCCTGTTAATTTGAATGACTGTAGATATCAAAAGGCTGCAAATATCAAGACTTTCAATATCACTGACGTGAATGTATACCTCTGGAAGTCCAATTTAATAAATAGACTGCCTGTAATATTGTTGACTGCCTCTTATTGGTTGACTGACTGTTAGTGTATACCTCTGAACTGACAGTCTAATATATGTGACTGCAATATGTCTAATGTATACTCTCCGCTGGCTGCTGGTATACCTCTTGACTGATCCAAGATACTAACTAGTTGGTTGTTAATATGTTCAGTGAGTAATGTGTAACTCAACTGGCTGCTAATTTATACTTCTTAGAAGACAAATTGTCAATAGTGACTTATACCAATCTCCTCTTCTGGTTTTGATAATACCTGGTTATGATATCCCCTGGTTTGTTCTCTGGGTTTGATATCCTCTGGTTTTGATATCCCCTGGGTTTGATGTCTTTCGATTTCGATATCGTGTGACTTATGCCAATATGTTTAACAGGACGAACACCCCTATATATACGTTTTGAAATGGCGTGGAGACCTCTGGTGACTATTGTTCAATTGTTAATAATCCGAATGTTCAATAATGAGATTGTCGTTTATGAATTGTCCGATAATAAGATTGTCGTTTATGAATTGTCCAATAATAAGATTGTCGAATATCAATTGTCCAATAATAAGATTGTCCTTTATGAATGGTCCAATAATGAGATTGTCGAATATCAATTGTGGATTATTTATTGTCGATTATTGGATTGTGACTTTTTTTTGGGTTGGTGGATTATACCAACAATGCCTATTGTTGATGCGAGTATATGCTGTGTATGCTTAATAATGAGTATAAGAGGCAGCACTAGAATGAGCAGTTATAATGAACAGTACTAAAATGAACAGTATACTTGATAAAGAATGAGCAATGCTATAATGTGAGTATATTTACCGCCGGTTTCGGGATTAGGTGTTTCAGTAGTCTCGAAATGGGTATATATATGGGCGGGTAGATGTATAAGCGGGTAAATGTATGGATGTATGTATGGATGGGTAGATGTATGGATGTATGGATGTATGGATGTATGGATGTATGGATGGGTAGATGTATGGATAGGTGGGATGGAGGAAGGGGTGAAGAGGGGAGCGGATGAAGAAGGGGGAAGAAGGGGTGGGAGGTGGCAGGAAATGTGGGTTTGGGGGAGTGAGTAGTGGGGTATATCTACTTCCTAAACGGGCAATATGTCCCGCATGGGTGGTGTATGTTAGGCTCACACGTGCGCGGTTGGAGACGGACGCACTGCATATAATCCACCTTTCTGGGCCCTTATCTGACTTGCCTATTCATGCACCTTTCTTGAGACACAATTGTTTTGGCTGCAATGGGCCTTATTGTAAGCTGGCTGCTTATTCTGGCAGATACGTGCATACAATGGGGGAGCCTCGCGAAATTTACGAGCGGTACTGCATACACGAAAAAAGGAAAAAAAATCACCCAACCTTAATCCATGTACTTTATAATGGGTCTATATGCACTCTAAACGACCCCATCCTCCCCTTCTTCCAGGTTAATGTATCACCAGACCTTTTATTAACGTTGCAGTGCAGTGACAAGTGAAATTATATGCAGGGGATTATTATTTAGTACGGCAAAAATGGAACACATAAAACACATGAAACACTCGTGAAACACTCGTGAAACAATCCTCAAACAATCCTGAAACACTCGTGAAACACTCCTGAAACAATCCTGAAACACTCCTGAAACACTCCTGAAACAATCCTGAAACAATCCTGAAACATTCGTGAAACACTCCTGAAACACTCGTGAAACACTCGTGAAACAATCCTGAAACATTCGTGAAACAATCCTGAAACACTCCTGAAACAATCCTGAAACATTTGATGTTACTTGCATTTGTAGACCATTATATATAAACGGAGCCTGCATATTGCCCGTGCTTTAATACAAGAATTCATCGTTTAATGACACTTTGTTAGACATGGAATTGACTCAACTGAGTACAGGCGATAGTCACGCCTAGCGCTTAAATTGGCCGTGTCCAATTTCAGTCTCGCCGTCAAATTCCAGTCAACGGCCAACAGAGAATTATAAATGGGCAACATTCCCCAACATTGAACAGGAAGAACTCCACTACCTAATCTTAGGTACATATAGTCTAATACAGTTATCATTAAGTAGCAAAGATTACCCATAACGCTGATCGGGCGAGTTCCTACTAATAGTAGCCGTTCAGAATACGCAGCCATTGCTAGGTCATCGTTCCTGGAAGATCCTTATAACTTAGAAGCCCGTTAGAAGCTTACAACCCTTGCGAATGCAGGTTAGAGCCTCAGGTCGCAGAATAATTCTAACAGACACTTAGTATTATAGCCAGGGCTCATATGCAGACATCACTAGAACATATCTTGACCGATACATTGTATGCAGGACTTTCGATGTTATTTAAAGATAGCGTGATTAACATGCATTTATTATAATTTGCTCATACCCTGATGTTTTCTCCTTGTCTCGTGTTGTCTTTGTCTAATCTAGCGAGTAATTTGTTTTTTGCAGTCTTCACTAATCTAGACTTTTTTACTCTTTTCGCTAAATTTTATGGCATAGCCAGTTTTTCTTTAGCATAGTTAGATTAATAATGGCTGGTTTACTATTTGCTGGTCTAGGATGACTTGATGCTTATCTTATATTTCTCTACTTGTTGTCTACTTTTTGTCTCTCTTGTCTCCTTTGTGTCAAATTCTTGTCTGATAACTGTCCAATACCTGTCTAATAGTTGTCTAATAGTTGTCTTAACTCTGCCTAAAGTTTGTCTAAGTTTGACTAAAATCTGTCGAATATTTGTCTAATCTAGGTTCCACCAGTAATACAGAAGTGATAAACCCGTATAGCAGCATAGATGCTGATAGTTTGGAGAAGTGTTTTGTAATAGCAATTCTAGTGTTAGTATTGCGGGAGTTTGGGACTGACTGGGTATTGGTATGTCCGGAACGTTCCTATAGCAGATTATAGCGGTGAATGCTATTTCAGAATAATTGAACCTCTTATAGTCGGAACTTATGAGTGTCACTCTAACATACATACCATGCAAATAAGTCTATACAAACAAGTGTATAACAGGTATTGCTGAGATGTAGTGGTGCACCAAGAACTGACACTCACCCAGAACGCGCGACTAGGATACTTCTCAGCTCAGTCAGATAGTCAGATATCACTGTCCAGGCAATTATACACCATACAGAGAATAGAGACACAGAGAGACAGAATAGAGACACAGAGAGACAGAATAGAGACACAGAATAGAAATGACTCAGATGAATACTTGAGTTCCACAACTATAGATGTCTTGGAGAACCAGACAAAACAGGTCCTTTTTATGCAATTGGTCAATATAGATGCCCCCCTTGAGCTGACCGCCGGTGAGGCAATCATGTGTTGTAATAAGTGTCAACCAGTACCTAGCATGTACGGAGTCTGTTGAGCTTTATCATTCTTAATTCCATGGACTGGAGCGGTTATGATATTGGGAACCAATGACATCTTATAGTTGTGAAACTTCGGTATTCATCTCAGTCATTTCTATTCTTGTCTGTATCTAAACTATACCAAGAATCTCTTAATGCACTGTCCTCAGACTGACCTGGCTCTATGATTCATAGGAGTGACATCTCTTCTTTTTCACTTAATCCTTGTCCGTTGCCGCCCACCCCCTTTTCTGCGAGGCGTCCAATACCCCCTAGACTATTCCTGCAGCGTATGAACCATTTAATGTTTCATCTGTTGATTACATGCAGTCACATGGAACATGCACTCCAATGGAACATGCAGTCACATGGAACATGCACTCAAATAGAACATGCAGTCACATGGAACATGCACTCCAATGGAACATGCAGTCACATGGAACATGCACTCCAATGGAACATGAGAACAGCAAAAAATGAGAACACTCAAAAATTAGTCAGATTCGCTATGAGCAGGGCACGACGCATGGGGGTCTTGTGAAGCCTACGCCATCTGATCTAACAATGGCCATTCCATGACGTCATCTCCTCAGCCACCATGGTACGAAGCACCAGGGGAATGTAAGGGGTTTTCCCGAAAGCATATATCCTGATTAGCTGGATACGCTGGCTCCCCCGGCAAGTGAAAAATAACCCAGTGCACCTGCAACAATTTGTCATGCTGATACTCACTGTAGCTTAGTTGGTCTGCTTATTAGACTTGGGGATTCTCGCATTGAAGTACGGTTGATAAGCACGGCCGGAACTGTAGTAAACCGGTGGTTGCGAAAGCAGCACAACACCCGTACACCAGGCGGCCCCAGCAGAAAAAGCCCCAACGCAAGCGATATTTTTTTCATCGTAGGAAAAAAAGATTGGATTGGTTGGAATCCTGGAATTCCGGACTTCAGAACGCATAGTTGTTGAGTTGGAATAGTTTTAGTGGTGGACTTTTGGAGGTCTTGTAGCTGGGTAATTCCGACCGCGGCCCTGAATTCCGGCCAATTCCAGCCAATTCCGGCCAAGCTATCGCGTGCCATATCACAATCAGGGCTCATAATTATTCATGATACAAGTACTTCATGTCAAAAAAGTAGACAATACACTATGGTATTCTGTCCGTTTTCACTCCATGGGCAGGTGGAAGGCCAAGCACATAGCAAACATCGGCTGGATACGCATGCTCCCCCGCCAAATACTCAAGCAGCTCGATTCCCTCGTATTGAGAAATCATCAACAAACTAAAGCAACTTAGTACATGAACGTTTCACGAGAATCTAACAAGAGGAGCTCACATGTTAGAATGTTCTGTGTACGGATTTGATCACGGTTTCCCAACCGATTTTCCCCCAAAATTTTCTTGCACCTTAGCTGATTTTTCCAAAGTGTTAAAATGTGTTTTCGTATAACTCCATAGGGTGCAGGATGGGACTGGAATTATTTATACAGTGTTTTTGAAAACTATTCAAACCAGAGCAACAAAATGTTTCAAACCACATTAGGAAACTTAAACAAACCAAGAATTCAAAAAGTCACTGTTTTGTTTTTGATATTCAATAGAGACTGCACATAAACCCTTTATTTTGAATCTTTGATCCTTAGCGATTTTCAAGTCATAGGTACGAAACTTTTTGACTTTTTGGTTGTTTAATTTTGCAAGTGTAGTTTGAAACATTTTGCCGCGCTGGGTTAAATAGTTTTGAAAAACACTGTATCATCGAGTGCAAGCCAGGGTGGTTGTGGTGGGAGTTTTAAATTAGTAAAGCTAGGTCATTCAGGTCAAATTCATTTAGAGAGTGTAATTTATCTCCGAACTGAGTATAAATTTGTCTCCGAACTGAGTATAAATTTATCTCCGAACTGAGTATAAATTTTGTCTCCGAACTCAGTAAACATTTTGTCTCCGAACTGAGTATAAATTTTGCCTCCGAACTCAGTATAAATTTTGCCTCCGAACTGAGTATGAATTTTGCCTCCGAACTGAGTATAAATTTTGCCTCCGAACTCAGTATAAATTTTGTCTCCGAACTGAGTATGAATTTTGCCTCCGAACTCAGTATAAACCTTAACCCCAGTATAGAGTCAAACAGCTCCCCATATAGAGTGATCTGAGGGCAAGGCGGTCATGTAATGGCAAAAAGGAGTTATAGACATACACGAATTTGGTATATGCGATGATAGATGATAAATCGCAACAGTTTAATTTTTGGGTGTTTGTTTTGGGTGTTTGTTTTGGGTGTTTGTTTTGGGTGTTTGTTTTGGGTGTTGGTTTTAAGTGTTGGTTTTGGAGGCTGCTTTTTGGAGGCTGCTTTTTGCAGGTCTGGGTTTGGAGGTTTGGGTTTGACTTCTGGCGCGGTGTACGGGTGCGCTCTTCGCGACATGTCAAGTGTTAAAACCATATTTTTCTAACCTTTAAACATGGCACCCAAAAGAGCCCGTGAAAATGAGGGCCCTGCACAAAAAGCCCGGAATAAGCACCGGTCCGTGGCAGCCGAAAAGAACCGCCCCAGTTCCCGCTCGGCGGCTTCTCAATTAGGCAAGTCCCGCCCGGAGTCCGCGTCGCACGACGATATCATCTTGGTGGACTCGGACTCCGAGAACTCGGGTTCAGACGCTGAAAGCGCCGTGGTGGTGGTTTCAGATGACGAAGACGGGGTAGGAGAACCCGTGGCCAAAAAAAACCGCTCGGAAAACGCTCATCTGAAGCACTTATCGCCTTCTGCAGTGCCCAAAACGGCCTCTTCGTCAAATCCTTCGCTGGATGGCCTGAAAAAGCCTTCGCTACCCTCAGAAACAAATGAGGTCACCGGGAATAACGACTTTATTGGATTTGGGTTTGAACTGTCCGACGAGAGTGATCAGGAAAACCAAAAAGATGACGAAAACGCGTCTGCACCCGTACACCAGTACCCATGGGTCAAGGGCCAGGACCATTCCCGCCAGAAGGAGATTGCCGATTGGTTGACGCTTGAAATCAAAGATTTCGTCAACTACATTTCGCCATCCAAAGAGGAGATCATGGTGCGCAATGACGTCATTCGCATGCTCAAAGACCATATCCAGAAGTTCTGGCCCAGCACCCAGGCCCACGTGTTCGGCTCCTGCGCTACAGACCTCTATCTACCGGGTTCCGATATCGATATGGTAGTGATCTCCGCTTCGGGCGACTACGAGCAGCGGCTGCGGCTTTACCAGCTTTCGTCTTATCTCCGAACGCACCGGTTGGCCAAGAACATCGAGGTCATTGCCAACGCCAAGGTGCCCATCATCAAGTTTGTGGATCCCGCTCATGACATCCATGTGGACATCTCGTTCGAGCGGACCAACGGAATCGACGCGGCCCGCCGCATCCGCCGCTGGCTAGACCTGACTCCTGGTCTAAGGGAGCTTGTGCTCATCGTCAAGCAGTTTTTGCGGTCCAGAAAACTCAACAACGTGCACATGGGCGGGCTCGGCGGCTACGCCACCATCATTATGGTGTACCATTTCCTCAAGCTCCATCCCCGGGTGTCTACACAGAATATTCAGGTGCTCGAGAACTTGGGCACGCTTCTCATCGAGTTCTTCGAGTTATACGGCCGCAACTTCTCCTACGACAACCTCATCATCTCCTTGAACCAGGACGATCTGCCGAGGTACTTGCCCAAGTACAAGCATCCGTATTTGGGAGCCGGACGGGGCCTGTTCTGCATAGTGATCCAGGACCCACTGGATCCATCCAATAACATCACTCGGTCGTCGTACAATCTCCGGGACTTGCGCAAGGCATTTGGCGGAGCGTACCAGTTGTTGACGGCCAAGTGTTTTGAGTTGCACAGTGCGTCGTATAAGAACCGCATTGGGCAGCTGATTTTGGGCGATATCATCAAGTTCAATGGCGAAAGCAGGGACTTTAATGATGACCGGGATTTGGTGATCAACTCGGCTCTTATCCTGCACCAGGATAGTGAAAGCGACGGGGCAAACGGCAACGATAAGTATTATTTATCGGATATGTCCGAGCCCAGTCCCCCAAAGAAGAAGAAGCGGTTGGAGAAACGCAAGGAGAGAAAAAGATTGGAGAGGGAGAAGGATGAGGGGAAGAAAATAGAACAGAACGAGAGGGAGGAGAAGCCAAAGGTGAGTGACTATTTGAGCTTGGAGACCGAGTCGGATCTGGAACTGCGGCTTAAAAAGAACTCCAAGAGGGATTACTGGAGTCTGAAGGGCTTGGACACGGGAGTCTAAGCCGGCGTGTATATTAAGTGAAGAAGTGAAGCAGCCACAAGTAATGTGAGAATGAAGAACCTCTGACAAGAACCAAGTCTAGTAGAGATGAAGAACCTCTGATCTTATAGTGAGTGGCAAGTGCAATAAGAATTCGTGTCTCGCGTAGGAGATTAATGGAGCGAATGTCTTTTCATAGTCAATACTCTCAACTTGAGTATAATCTTTGGCAACTAATCTTGCCTTGTACTTACTATCTTTCAGGGTGAAAACCCATCGGCACCCTATAGTTTTGACATCTGGAGGAGCGATTTCGGGGGAAATCTATCTCAGCATTGTATGCCTCTTGCAGAAGATCCAGTCTTCTGACCTAGGCCTCAGCATCTGATTGGGAGTCTGATTAAGGATCTGATTGGAGTCTCATTAAGGGTCTAATTGGAGTCTCATTAAGGGTCTGATTGGAGTCTCATTAAGGGTCTGATTGGAGTCTGATTGGGAGTCTGATTGGGTATCCGATGTGGAGAGTCGGTACGTGCTCCCATCAGTGACACCAAAAGGTGCCCTGTGGTACGAGCTTCCCTGGAAAAGTTAATAGGAGGATCAACAGTGGTATTCTGCATCTCTTCAAACAACCGTGATGATATCCTCCAAGGTTCGATGAATGTACCCTGAGTCAGTCCAAGCCTGACCAGTAGAATCAAGAGTCTGACGTAAAAATAGATTCAAGAGTCTCACGTTGGAATCGAATTAAGAACAGGAGGGAAAGTGGTCGTGGTAGACTCATAACTCTAATAGGTCAACAACACTTGGACTGGGGCCGTTCCTGGAAGAGGATCTGCGGAGCAGGCTCGTTAAAGAAATCCTCTTCCACCTCATTGACTATATCGTCAAAGATCTTCTGGATGCCGGTATTGGTCTTGGCACTGGTGGTGTATAATGGAACATCGTGTTCCAAGCAGTACCGTTGGATCTCCACCATCCCCCGTGCAGTCTCCATGTCGTCCAGATTCTCCAAATTCAGATCCGCCAAATTCGCCAGCGTGTCTAGGTTATTCACACTCGCCAGAGCACCCAGGATATTCTTGTTTGTCTCAAGATTCTCTGGATTCCTGTTTCTCTGGGTTGTCTCCAGATTCTCTGGATTCCTGTTTCTCTGGGTTGTCTCCAGATTCTCTGGATTGCTTGTTTGGTCTGTCTTCGGACCCAATGTGCTTGTCTTTAAATTGAACATCTCCAGATCCTTGTGGCTCTGGGTTGTCTCTGAGTTGTTTGGGCAGGTCTCTAAATTGTTTGTACCACTCAAATTCAAAGAACTACTCAAACTTGAGTAATTCTTTGAATTTGGACACAAGTCACTCTTTGTCCCCACCAACTTCACCACGATATCCAGCGGCCCCAGCATGGCCAACTGCTCCAACCAATAGCGGGCCTTCTCAAACAGAGCCCACGCATTGCTCATATCAAAACACACCAACGCCACCCGCCCGTTGCGGTAGTACATGGGTGTGAGTGAACGATACCGCTCCTGGCCGGCTGTATCCCAGATCTCCATCTTGACTGTCCGGTCGGCCACCGTATGCTCCGTCAGTACAAACGCAGCGCCAATGGTGTTGGGCACATGCGTATCAAAGGTGTCGGTGGTGTATCTCCGTAGAAGCGACAGTTTGCCCACCGCAGAGTCCCCCAAAAGCACCACTTTTAGCGCGCCCATCGTCTGAAAAGTAGTAACCACCACTAATTAGTACTCCGTCAGTACAAGTAGTTAGTAACACCAGTAGTCAGCACTAGTATATATTGTAGTCAGCAGCACCAGCCAGTAGTACTATATAATGTAGCCAGTATTCAGTAGTACTAGTTTAAGTATTAGTAAGTAGGGGTGAGGTAGTAGAGGGAGCAATAGAGTGGGAAGTGGGAAGAAGAAGGGGTAGTTTTGAGGGTGGTATTTTTGAGGGTGGTGATTTTGAGGGGTGGTGTTTTTGGGGTGGTGTTTTTGAGGTGTGGGTGCGACTCTGGGGAGGTGTGGGTGCGACTCTGGGGAGGTGTGAGGGTGTGAGGGTGTGAGGGTGTGAGGGGTGTGATGTACCGGGAACTGCACTCCTCAGTCCACGCTAGCAGCTAACCCCCACTACTGTTACTGTTACTGTTACTGCTACTGTTACTGCTACTGTTACTGCTACTGTTACTGTTACTGACTACTGACTACTGACTACTGACTACTGACTACTGTTACTGTTACTGTTACTGCTACTGCTACTGCTACTGCTACTGACTACTGACTACAATTTAGTACTTCACGTTACAAGAATCTAACAAAAATGCTACAATTTATGTATGTATATTTTCATATATATCAATTATTTGAGTATTGGTTTTGACTACTTGAATCCAGATCGATTTCCACTAGACCCCAAGCCGGTGCCTGTCTTGAAAATACTTCGAAAAACCAATTCTGTACCCAGTCTGCCTTGGCTCCACCTTTCCAGCCTACTACTGCTACTACTATACTAATACCCCAATTTATTACCACTACTACAATTTAGTACTACTACTACGATTTAGTACTACTACAATTTAGTACTACTACTACAATTTAGTACTACTACCACGATTTAGTACTACTACTACAATTTAGTACTACTACTACGATTTAGTACTACTACCACGATTTAGTACTACTACTACAATTTAGTACTACTACTACAATTTAGTACTACTACTACGATTTAGTACTACTACTACAATTTAGTACTACTACTACAATTTAGTACTACTACCACGATTTAGTACTACTACTACAATTTAGTACTACTACCACTATTTAGTACTACTACTACAATTTAGTGCTACTACCACTATTTATTAGTACTGCCAGATTCATGCCTAACTACTATATCTTCATTCGTTGATGAATCCTCAAAAGGAGAAATCTGAGCTGCTTATTGGTGTTTTCAAGAGAAGGGTAGCTGCAAAACAACTCCTAAGCTATCATTGTTTAACTCACCTCAGCCCATCCTGGTACCCCGTGCCATGAAGACTGGTAGATGGCTGAGTGGGAGCTGAGCAGAAGGCCCTTAACGATGGTCAGTGTTCGTGTCAGGAATAGAAACTTCATGATACCACAATAGCTATTCTTTTGCCATGGTGGATGTGACAAGTTTAGTATTAAGTGGATAAGTAATCATGAATGGGAATACAGTGATACACACACTTTGACCCACTGTTTAGTTTCAGATTGCCAAGGTCAACATTAACATCAGCTCATACTACTAGGTTGCTATATACCACTAGTATTGATAGAGCCAACCATACTACTTCACCCTGGATGCTTGTGCATAAAAGCCGGAGGAGTTGAGGGGAGTCTCCATGGCCACCGTTGCCTTTGTGCTGACCACGGCTGAGAGTTTCTTGTCTTTGGTGAAAACCTCCATGCTCAAGTCCTCCAAATTTGACTCTGTTTCCGAAAAAAAAAAGGCTGGAAAAGCTGAAGATCCACTGGAAGCGGAACGACCACCTTGTGTGGAATGTGGAGAAAATCCAGGAGCCATTTGGGGAGGTTCTGGTCTGGCTGGGTGTTCACATGGGCACGGAGCATATTGTCATTGGCCAAAGAGCCCATGAATTTGTTGAATGGCGAAATGCCATCCAGTCACTCCTCAAGCAATTCCAAAGCCACTTCCGGAACAAGCAAGTTGATATTGTGGGAGGGAATGGATGAAGGCCTTATGTGCACACCACTGGTATTAAACACCCCCAAGTGACGGAGTTTCAAGTCACAGTCCGGCACTGAGGTACGCTTGATTTGAAGACCTCGATTCGCTTATGATGAAACTGCAATTTAGTGCCACGTGTCAAATAGACAACAAAATGGAAAGGATGGACGGTCCGGTTTCAAGAATTTCATCCCCCATATTTTCTACTGGGCGTTTATTATTATTTGTTTTTGATCTAAGTCTTATATGTGAAGGATTATATTTACCATTAACAATATAATTCGCTACATTTTGAAAACAAATGATTTTTTTGTTGTTTTTCTAGATTTACTTTTCATAGAAGTACAAGCTCCTATTCGAAAACATACCAGAAACATTTCTTTTGATTTATGATATTCTTCATCTTTTGATTTATAAGTTTGATATTAGCAATATTTTTATATGCACTACATTCTGATCAAATTCAAGTTATTCTGATAAAATCTATAATTGACGCTGGCTCTACTATTAACATTAATTAATTTAGTTATGGACAGTATATAACAGTTCTTTAAGCCAAGTCTAGCCACGTCCCCTAATTGGTCAGGTCTATCATCGTACCTCATCGTACCTCATCTTGACTACCACTGGTATCTCATATCCTCTCATATGTTGACTACCATTGGTATCACATCCTCTCATATGTTAACTACCTTTGGTATGACATCTTCACTTCACCATTGGTTCCCATGTCTTGACTGACTAGTCGACTTTCACTAGTATTGACTCTGCATTTTGATCTGAGCGAACGGTGACTTAGACTGAATTTGACTCTGACCGAACGGTCACTCAGACTTGGTATTTTCCTCTGACACGGACTTGACTAGTAGCCGAGCGAACTGGCGAACTGCGAGGCGCCTCCACTCTCCTGCATGGCCATCATGAACTCCTCCAAAATGGCAAAGGCGGAAGACACGCCGACCACCACCGAAACGGTCTTTCCAGCAGCCCCGACCAACTCGCCCAAAACGGAAAGACCCACCAACGCAGAAGCTCCGGTCACCGCGGCAACAGGAATGGTTCTGGAGAGCTCCTTAGCCACCGATGCATCTCTCTTTCCGGCCATGATGATGCTCTGGTCTTTAAATTGCTGTGCAATGTCCTTGGGCCCAGATCCCGAGACCACACACCACTTGTTGGCGAAAAACGCACTGGCCCCAACAAGAGACACAGTGTACACCACAGCTCTGATTGGAGATAAGACAGACGAGGTCAACGATGCAGGAGCAGAGAAGTAGAATGCCAAGCCACCAGCCACGGCACCAGCGTCATTTCTAGATTCAACCAACGATGCTGCATATGGATGGAATGGAGCCACGGCCAACGAAACAAAGTGCAAGATAATTTGCACGTGGGCAATGGCAGTGAATGCAAAAAGCACAGGCAACGCTCCGGTATACAACATCCGGATAGGGTAGACATTGGCAGTTCCCCTGGCTCTCGAGGACCGGACGGCAATCTCCATGCGGAAGTTCTGCAACACAATAGTGGCAAGACCAGTAGCCACGGCCAAAAGCACCATTCCAATACTGGGGAACCCAGACCGCGTAAAGATTCCCACCACGGCGTCCTTGATCTGGCCCAATTCCATAGAGAACAAGCTCTTGATCAAGTAAGTCACCACTCCATAAGTCTGAGGAACGCCATCAGGAGTAGCAGAAACAAGCTCCATGCCCACCACATCTCTCACAAGCCCAGTGGCAGCGTTCAAAGCAAGGAAACACAAGATGCCCGAGCCAAAACCGTAGCCCTTATCGATGACCTCCACCATGAGCGTCAAAAGAACACTCCAGCCGAAGATCTGCACGAAAATGAGCAAATAAGACCCGTACGGCTGGGACTCTGCAGAGAAGCCACGGATCACCAGGTCATAGTAACCAGATGCAATCAAGCCCACGGCCAACACCGCGCTTATCACAAACGACGTCAACTTCTGAGCACTCTGGAACAACTCCCGGTCCGCAGCATACGAGAAGTTGACCTTGACCAACCGGAAACCTGCAGCAAGCTGCCACACAAAAGCAGCAGACACCAAAGGCAACAAACCCAACTCCAAAAGCGAGCCTTGCTCCATAGCAAACAAGGGTCTAAGTGCAGGAAATGGGTCGGCCATCTTCAACGGAGCATCCTTGACCAAGCCGTAGATGGGGATCTGCGCCAACATAAAGAGAATGCCGCTTCCAATGGAGAAGATGACTTTCTCGTCGAGCGAAATGGTTTCCACGGGGAACTCAATCTCCGGCATCACCGGCAAAAACACCTTGACAAAGTCAAGAAGGCGGACTGGGGTTAGTATAAAAAATAGATAAAAACAGAAATTCAGGCAGAGACCAGAAATTCAGGAAATTCCAAAATTCCACCCAGAGTTCACACAGAAATCCAGACACCCATACAAAATTCCATGCAGAATCCAGAAAAAACTGGAAACCCCCAGAAACCCCCAGAAATCCATAAAAACTGGCAGAAATCTAAGCAGAAACCAGAAAAAATCCAGAAATCCACATATAAATCCACAAAAAAACGATTCCGAATCCAGAAAAAATGGAAAAGACCAGAAACCACACGGAAATCCAGAAAAGAACCACCAGAAAACCTGGCACAAAGTCAGAAAAAACAAGGATACCAGATACAAAGTAAGAGAGCCAGTCAGACAAAGACCACACCAAGGGAGATCAAGAATATGACCATAGTATGGGGACTCCACAATATCATAAGTATGGAGATTCTAGAATGTTACCATAGCATGAATACTCGAGATTATCTGACTATGAATATTCAAGAATATCATAAATATGGAGGCTCGAGAACACGATAAATCAGATACTCCACAATATCATAGCATGGATATTCAAGAATACAAGTATGGATATTAAAAATATCATAGCATGGATATTCAAGAATACAAGTATGGATATCAAAAATATCATAGCATGGAGAGTCAAAAATCATCCCATGGTGTGGAAGACTGGCCAGATTCAACTGTGCGGACTTATATTCGATGATACTGGACAATGCCTAGACCACTAATTAGTGGTGGAGGAATTGAAACCGAGCCTAAAAGGGGCAGTCACGTGAGCCGGCGGCTATAGATGTGGAAGGTTCGGGGATGGGCTCTAGGGGTGAGCGGCTAAGGGGGAATTGGTGGGATTTGCGTGGGTCGACTTGTGATGGGCGCAGATAAGCGTGGTGGGTATTGGACCTTAAATTCACATTGGATTTGGAGGGGCTTGGATTCTCTATGACATGCAACCTGCATATACCGGGCCTTGGGACATGTGACTCGAAATCCCGACGTTTTTCTTCAAAAATACATACATCCACTCATTTGGAAGATGGAGGAAAGAGTAGTACTGGCTGGAAAATGGACGAAGTGAGGCCGTCTCGCGTGCAGGACCAACCCGCCCAAAAGGCGCGCGTCCATCTGGGAATACACCCGTACACCCTACCGAAACTGTTCTAACCTTAATTCCAAGTTGGGAGGTTTTCGGATCTTTCATAAGCTTGGTTTTGAAGTTCGAGCAAGGGTCAGTGCATTTGCGGATGACTTGACTGTCTTTATTGGAGGTGAAGACGATGCTAGGAAAGCGGCGAAAATTCTAGAGGAGTTCGGACAAGTTCTGAATTCTTCTGTGAATAAAAAGAAGTCGCTTTGTCTTAGACTTCGACCTAGTCTTCCGATTCATCCAGCTTTGCAGTTTCCACAGTCACAATATGAAGAGGCCGAAATTAAATACCTTGGCTTCCCTCTACAACATTTGGATTGGGATAAGGAAATAGAGAAATTGGTGGGTCTACTCCAAAGCACAAACATTCGGAGGCTTGGATTAACTCACAGGGCTCATGCCATCAACACATTTCTCTATTCAAAGCTTTATTACCGTGATCTTCATCAGCCGATGCCATTACTGCTGATCAAAAAGCTTAAATCCTTAGTGAAGAACTTCTTTCCACGT
>NKZC01000306.1:0-18383 GCA_002374385.1 Metschnikowia borealis
CTAATCACTTGGGTCATTTTTAAGGCCCGACGAAGTTTTGGTATAGTCAGTGTGATGAAGTATACTGTCTGTGATGAAGTATACTGTAGTGTAGTGGTGCAGTGAGTAGTGCAGAGAAGTAGTGAGATGGCTGCGGTAGTTATTCAGCCCCGATTCCCCTCTTTAAGATACACCCAAGAATACAGATATTTGACTCAAGATATTAGACACGTAAAAATATAAGATTCTCACAAGTAGTCTGTGAATAGTACTGGTGAGTAGTAGTGGTGAGGTGAGTAGTAGTGTAGTGTAGTGCCGCGTAGTGAGTGAGTGAGTAGTGAGACCCATACAGTATGTACGTTACTTGAGATCAGATGTCAGATAGGTGCATTATACTGAGTATGAAATAAAAAAACAAGTCACGTGTGACACACAACCCTAGAGTACTTTCCAACACTAATACCAGTCAGATACCAGTCTGCTATTGTTTTGCTAATGTTTTACTGAACTACTGGTCCACAGGACTACGAGACGGTCATGTCAACGTTGGCCTTGACGAAAGCGGGAACAATAATGTCATTGACGTTGGAAACAGCCTTGGTGACACCCTTGCCCAACCACTTGCTGAATATTCTAAAGGGCATAGTGTTCGGTTCTTGTTACGTCAGGTTCTAACACCTGTAGTAGAAACTCCCCCAATCAGTTTTTATATAAATAAAAGTTTATATAATATAGACCATAATAAAATAAATAACATATGTTTATAAAAATATGATAACATAAATACCCACCTTTTAGGTGTATAAAAATAGGATAAATGAAAATATAGATAAAATATATAATGGTAAAAATGATATACGATATAAATGAAATAAATGATATAAATATAATAATATAGATATGTGGGAGTATGTTGGGTATAGAATAATTATTCTATATGAATTTATAATCTATTACCGAGTAATTTTTACCTATACTTATCCCCATTATTATTATTATTTTACTTATATATATTTATACACTACACTATAGACTACACTATACACTACACTATACACTACACTATACACTACACTATACACTACACTATACACTATACACTACACTATACACTACACTATACACTACACTATACACTACACTATACACTACACTATACACTACACTATAGTAAGAGTCAACTTGGTCTCTGGCCGTAATCAGACCGTACTGCATACTAAGTGTCCACTTTTTAGAGCACGTCTTTCTACCAGTACCTCGGGTTATTGAATCAGGTAGTGTATACTACTCGATCCCAGATGTTCTGTTGAACACTTGATACTTGAAGACTCTTTTCTTGTTAATGGGGCCTCATCCATTTTCACACATGATGGTCAAGTTAGGTAAAGTTGCCAAATCAGTACACTCTATTGATATTGATTAATGTAAGGATAGTGTGGTTATATAGACACTTTTTTATTTAGATTTAATTCCGTATTTGGGAGTATGTGGTGTGTTGTGGTAATGTGTACTCGCAAAGTGCGATGTTCGCGTATTTTGCCAGTACCGGCCATTCTCCGCGCAATGATGTGAATAGAAAGAATATAGTCATATAGATTATACTCTTGAGAAGGTAGTCCATATCTTTGGTAAACATCAGTACCTCTACCATAATTGGTATTGGTGGCCAACCCGTACACCCCTCAGTTGACATTTCGGCACTCTTATATAATAGCGGGTACTTATCCTGTTATAGTAGGATGAGTCACATGACCTAAGTCACCGGAGGGGCTGCGGTGCTAGAGACATCAAGTGCTTTTTTGTCAACAGTTCTATTTTCACCTTTTAATGGCTGCAAGGGTGCTGCACAGGTCTACCAAAAATCTTCCCAATGTTCCCACTAAAGACCACAAAACCATAAAATGGTTAACTTTGAGTGCCTGGTAAACCAACTGACTGTCTGACTGATTGACTGATTGACTGATTGACTGATTGACTGAGTGTGGTGTACGGGTGTCCAACTCTTAGTCTCAGATTCAATGTCATACTTAGGACGTTTTCCTCAACTGCTTTACCTTTTGGTGAACGGGTTCCCAAAGTAAGCATCTATAGAGTAGAAGAGCACTCCAAATCGTTCCATCTTGTTGAAATTCATCTGTGGTGAAATCGGTCCCATCTCTGGTGCACGGGTGTAAGTCATGCCTCTTGAACTGGGACTCCAGTCACTGGCACGCCACTGTTCAGGGACTGCATCATTAACTGGAATATCTGCAGTAAATAGTCTCCATACAGTAACTAGTCTTCATACAGTAACTAGTCTCCATACAGTAACTAGTACCCTCTGAAGTGTTACTGTCAACTGAACTGCCACCGACCTAGTACTGTGTACAGGGTACTAGTAGACGGTACTGCAAAATTGAGGATGCGGTAAAGCATTCAGCGACTTACGCACCAATGGTTGAGTCATGCAACGGTTGCCAAAACGCCAAAAAACCCCCCAAAAAAAACAGGAAAACACCAAAAAAAACGGAAAAACACGGAAAAACACAAAACACCATAATTCATAGAAACATGAATTCCCTGGAACCAGCCAAAATCCCTTTGTCCTTTTTTTTGGGAGTCCGAGGTCGGACGCTTCCCGATGTGTTGTCCATAACCTAGTAGAACACCAAGCACCGCGAAAAATTTGCGATTAGTCACCGGAACACTCATATAAAGCGCACCTCAGCCTCACGAATTTCCACCTCCATCCCATCCTTTCCTCTCCCTTCCCCAGCCCCCAAAACCACACCAACACCTCCCTAAAAAAATGTGTGGAATTTACGCTGCTTTCAGGCAGGAAAACGTCGACCAGTTCAAGGACAAGGCGCTCCAAAACTCCAAGAAAATCCGCCACAGAGGCCCCGATTGGTCCGGCAATGCCGTGATCAACGACACCATCTTGTGCCACGAGAGATTGGCCATTGTGGGCTTGGACTCCGGTGCCCAGCCCATCATTTCTCCTGACGAACGTTATACCTTGGCCGTCAACGGAGAGATTTATAACCACATCCAGTTGAGAGACGAGTGTAAGGAGTACCAGTACAAGTCGCTCTCGGACTGTGAGCCCATCATCCCCATGTTTGAGAAGTACGGCATCGACGCCCCCAAGAAGTTGGATGGTATGTTTGCCTTTGCCTTGTACGACAAGCAAGAAGACCGCATTGTGGCTGCAAGAGACCCTATTGGTATTGTCACCTTGTACATGGGCAAGTCGTCCAAGACCCCTCGCACACGGTACTTTGCCTCGGAGTTGAAGTGTCTCATCAATGAGTGTGACGAGATCTTTGCCTTCCCCCCTGGCCACGTGTACGACTCCAAGACCGATGAGATCACCCGCTACTTCGAGCCTTCGTGGTGGGACGGAGCCAAGATCCCCCAAAAACACGTGGACTACAAGGAAGTCCGTGATACCTTGGAGATGGCCGTGAGAAAGAGACTCATGGCTGAGGTTCCCTACGGAGTGCTTTTGTCTGGAGGCTTAGACTCTTCCTTGATTGCTGCCATTGCTGCCCGTGAAACCCAAAAGGCTGCCACCGGTTTCCCTCTGGACGGATACGATGCCAACAAGGAGCTTTCGGGAGTGGACGCTTCTGGCTCCTTGCACACGTCCAGTGTGGCCAAATTGCACTCGTTCGCCATTGGCTTACCAGGAGCCCCAGACTTGGTGGCTGCTGAAAAAGTGGCTCATTTCATCGGTACCATTCATCACCTGCACACGTTCACGTTGGAAGAAGGCTTGGATGCGTTGAACGATGTGATTTTCCACTTGGAAACATACGATGTCACCACCATCAGAGCCTCCACGCCCATGTACCTTCTTTCGCGTAAAATCAAGGCCCAGGGTGTCAAGATGGTGTTGTCCGGAGAAGGTTCCGACGAGATCTTCGGAGGCTACTTGTACTTTGCCAACGCTCCGTCTGCTGACGAGTTCCACAAGGAGTGTGTGCAGAGAGTCAAGAACTTGCACTATGCCGACTGTCTCAGAGCCAACAAGTCCACTATGGCTTGGGGCTTGGAGGCCCGTGTGCCTTTCTTGGACAAGCAGTTCTTGGAGGTGTGCATGAACATCAACCCCGAAGACAAGCTTATCCAGGAAGGCCACATTGAGAAGTACATCTTGAGAAAGGCCTTCGACACCAGCTCTGACCCTTCGGCTAAGCCATACCTTCCACAGGAGATTTTGTGGAGACAAAAGGAGCAGTTCTCCGATGGTGTGGGATACTCGTGGATTGACGGCTTGAAGGATGCTGCTGAGGCTGCTGTGACTGATGAGCAATTGGCCAACCCCAAGCCTGAGTGGGGCTCTGATGTGCCTACTACCAAGGAGGCTTACTGGTACAGATGCAAGTTTGACGATATGTTCCAGAAATCCACGGCAGCTGCATCCACGGTGATGAGATGGATTCCTAAGGCCGAATGGGGCTGTCACTCGGATCCTTCGGGAAGATATGCTGCCACGCATGACCACAAGGTTAGCAAGTGAATCAATCACGAGCAAGTGAATTAGACCATAGGGCTGATTTATTGGCAAAGAAGGTATTCATGAAATTCCCCAGAGCAAATATATTCAGCTGACGAGGTAGACTGAACACTAGCCATTGCCAGCCGATTGATTGTTGGCCATGGAGACTAATGTATGGATTTATAGTAATAGATTGTATGGAGACTTGACTTGAACAAATATGATGAAGACTAACTCGAGGTCAAATTTCCAATGGGATATTCCAACTGAATGGCCAACGGATACCCAACTGAATGCTCCAACGGAAGGTACTAAAGACACAGGACACTATTATATCCATTTTTGCATGAGGAAGACCGAATTGCACGATTCTCCTGTATAGGTGCTGTGTATATGGATAACCTGCGTATATACATAAATCATGTGTTCACGAAACTTCGCCATAGCAAATTCGATTAATTGAAGTTTTCAAGGGATAAGGGAGATGAATTATCCTCCGAAATATCTTGCTGTCAAAATATTCCTTGTTGCATCAACTTGCCGTGTGTCGTAGCTTGTACTCTCTATATTCGCAGTTTGTGTGAATCTCACCACTGAACACCATTAAAATCGAAACAGTTACCGGAATTTCGATACAACACAGTATAACAACCTGTGGCATACCAAAATGCATCCAAATCAATATAATACTATTTCCTGACAAAAATAACATAGTATATGGCAATATTTTGAACCCAATATTCATAAAACAATATTGAACCTGGGACATATCTCAATATAAATTTGTCTTGACCAGAAAGAACCGGGTTTTTTGCCTTTTGTTTGCATAGATGAAATCAATCAAAGTTGGCCCTAGTATCGTTTTAAATTATGGCAGGATTCCTAGGTTAATGGGTACCTAAGAGACCAATAGATCAAAGGCAATTTAGAATAGTGATAGCTTCAATGGGAGTACGGTCAATAGTAAAGTCCATAGTAGTATAGTAATGTAATCTTCACTCCACCAAAAACTCATCTTTATTCAACTTGAGCTCAACTCTGCTCAGAAAATGTTCCTTCTATTTTTCAATCTCACCACAAACTCAATCTAGAGCTCAATATAGACTTGTACTGTTCAACAGGGTCTCGAAAAAGTCTTGAACCGAAGCCTCCTCAAGCAAGCCTTATATCAGTTTCCTAAGGAGGAATCATTGCCGATTTAATCCAGGCTCTGTGCATATGATCAATGATGAGCAATTACTGTAAAGAAAAAAATTAGAGGCCAAAACTAAGGGGGACTGTGCCCTCTTATATATTGCGAAAACGAGGGATGAAACACGGGGCATGCATTTTGTGTACATGTGCCTGCACGCTCGTGGCTGCGAATTCGCACTCCCTTTACTATATAAGAGGGAGGATTCCCACCATTCTGCTGCACGTATTTTTGAGCCTTCCTGTTTTCTGATACACAGGATGATTAAAGAAACCAATAAATTTATAGGTGATTTGGTTTTCAATTTCCTGGGTACATTCATATTCATTGATTAACGTCTACAGGACACGAACAAGGTTAAACGTAGGACACTTTAGGAGACTAGTCAACAGAAGTCCACAGAGTCAACAAGAGGTATTGCAAAGGTATAAATAGGTCATAACAGGGCGAATGAAGCTATGAATGATTTAGATTGGATTACAGATATATACAGGATACATGGATATACAAAGGATACATGGATATACAAAGGAAAAATGGACATACTTTCGTCTAACGGTCTTACAAGTGAGACTCTGGATGAACAAACGTCTGATTTAGGCGTATGAGATCTCCGCTATATGACAAATCTAGGGGTTTTAAAGAACACTTTTTGATCCAGGGAAATACTATAACCATAATGGGGACCTAAAACCTTTGACCATTGCCTTTTGAACATTTCTCCTGTCGATATCGATGTTACACGAAAGAGTTAACGATGTCTTTGAAGCTTCTGACATGCTCCAACAGTGTGAGCGATCTCATTATGTCATCAATAACACCATTATGATTTTTAGAATCATCCATATCCCTTATGACATGCATTCCCGATTTCTGAAGACCATCTACCCAAGAGTTGAGCCAAACAGTTCAGTTTTCGTTCTGATTATGGCATTGCAACCAGAAGCAATTGGTAGTCAAAGATATATCATAGTTGGTACTAAGACCAAGGATTAACAGCGACCTATGAATACTATAGACGATCCAACTGGTTTATCATACATTGGATGGAATAACAAACACACGGGGGCCAGTTTAGAAGGCATACAGTTGTTGTTTGAGGGGTCATAACCAAATCAGTACATGGGTTTTCAGACATCAGTATTAATCATATGGAGTGGTATGGGGCAATTTACCTTGTCAAATAACAACGAAGTGCTTGGAAACCATAAGATATTCATTTGGACACGAGTTCATTGTCACAAGAGCTCAAGATCCGCTTGCCTATGATCCTGAAATTTACCAACAATGACTATAATTTGCGCAAGTAACGCTGCTTTCGCTCGTCGACCATTCACGAGCTCATTACCTTGATTGAGGACTCCTAAGTCATTGTCACACGAGATTATATTGACGTATGATCTTTTGCTGACTAATTGGTTTATGGTTCAAGGACTAGGTTGGCTAATGCAAAGAACACAAACTGGTGTCTGGGCCTTATATACCGGCCACTACCTCTTTATTGTATAAATAGCAGTACGCAGTGAACGCCTAGCTACTAGCATGACATAAGTCAATGTGCAATACCAAGCACAACTGTAGCAGAAAAATACCACAAGAGATCGTGCGCGTGAACTCATATATGTAGCCAGATAAGGCATTATTGGTAAAAGGAGCAGAATGGACTGCAGAAGAATAGGGCCTCCCAGTTCTTATATGCCAGATTGATCTGCATATAACATCAGTATACTGCATGTAGTGCCGTTAAAAATGCACTTTAATTAGTTAACTGGAAACTTCCAAGTAAATCCTTTACAAAGGAGTTATTCAATAATGAATCTTTGGAAGTTGTTTGTCACATGGCTGTCCTAGCAGGATGGCAATGGTCGTATATGCAGGATATCAAAATTAATCACGGAAACCAGCACAATAATAACAACGTGGAGCCGAAATGTAAAGCCAAACGGACGTTGTAACTAAAATGTGAAATCAGTATCTTGCAATAATTGAAGATGAAGATATTGGACGTACTTATTACTGTGCTTGTTATGGCCTGGGCCGTATCTGCACAAAGACGAAGATTATACGTCAAAGTCAACGGAAAAATGGAAGCACGCAGTACGGTTGGAATCGGCGTGGTTAAGTTAATGGTGGTAACGAAACTGGAGTTCCTGCACCCAGCAACATCAGCTGTGAGAACAGCGTGGCACGGATTGACCAAATAGGAAGAAGTGGTCGGAGTAAAACACTAAACGGAGATTGGACTGTGAAGATTGAGCCTCGCGATAGCAATGTTGGTCGGAATATCACTCTAATTGACGCAAAAAACCACTCTGATTGAGGGAAGAAGCACTCTGATTGAGGGAAGAAGCACTCTGACTGGTGGAAAGAAAGGCCTAAGTGCAGGACCTACTCAAAACCTGGTTGAGTACCCCGGAGATACCCTCATATTTGGCTTATTCAACGAAGAATTCGTGTTTGGCATCGATTAAAAAAGCTTGCCCTTGCACATGTATATAAGCAAGAATCTGAAAATGGACAATCTAGATCCACACTTGTGTCAGTTGCGGCATACCAAACCAGAGAGGCTCTTGATGAACAATGACCATTCCACCGAAGCTTTGACCTATGTTCCTGTTGGACTCTATTTTATCTCCATTGAAAAAGGAAAAGTTCCTGATGAGAGAAATGGAGAACAGGAAGATCCAGAAGAGTCATATTTTGATGATGACGCAGAAGGCGTGTACTTTGAGCCAAAAAATTTGAGATCTAGTAGGTAGGTAATGCATAGCCAACTGAGGTAGCTATTCAACATTTTCGTGATTAGCATCTTGGAGTTTTCCTGACTTGGTTTAGTGAAGTGCTTTGAGTCAAGGCGACTTGTCTATACCTGATTATTGAGAAACGTGTCATAAAACCACTGAACCTTTTCATAAGTTTGAATCAGACAAAACTTGATACCAACAATTGAAGACTTTCACATGGTCAGAAAAATTGATGAATCCAGTCAAGTAACGAACAGTAAGGGCCAAGTCCAGCAATAAGTCAATTCGTAGCGTGAAGTTTAGTCGTACTAAGCTAGTAATGAACAGTCAATTTGTGGTAAGCTGTAGTTGGTAGGCAGTTGGTAGTAAAGCAACTCACTAGTCAATTATTTAGTGAGTCAGTAAACTCGTAAGTAATAGGCCAGTCAATAGTCGTGGGCTATAAGACATAAGTAGTAGCAAAATTTGAGTTGAGAAACCAGTAGCATAGGGGGGTCTAGACGCTCAAATTCATTGAGAATGCATTATAGGTCAAAGATCCAGTAGCCGTCAATTGAGCCAAGTTCATGGAACACATAGTGGCGTCAGAGACACTGCTTGCCAGCTCACCGGGACCGACGTTGAAAGCGGTGGCCTGCGTGGTACCATTGATTCTGAGATTACCGTGGGTTTGAATACCAGAAAAGTCCACGGTATCGAAGACTTCGCCAGTGGTATCGTTTTTTCACTAAGATAACTTGAACTGAGCGTGCTCCTCCGTTCATAAAATGACTGGTGCTTCATGAGTGGTGCGTTCAGTGAATCTGATGGATAGACATTTGTATGAGTGACTATAGATGGGTCCCCAGATATGCAAAGATTCAGGTACTTATACTCCAACCTGAATACTGTTGAATGTTCCATGATCATAAATCCATACACGCAAGATTCATCGTACAGCCATGGAGCATATGTTAGTAGCACGGACCTAAATGAATCATGATACTTAATATCTTAGTATGACTAGACCAGACTCGCTCTTTGCACACTCAAAGGCCAGCTTAGCCGTATTAGCAACATGGTCGCCAGAACCATAACCCTTCCAGCACATTTCATTTTTGGTTCCCTCATTTAAGGCATTGAGTCTGTGCAGGTTATTTGCATGGTACTTACGCTGCTCAACCGCTCCGGACGGAAAAGTGACATCCACATATAAGCACTTTCAACCAATATGCCAATTTGACGTAATGATAGTAGCAAAACTAGTAGTAGCAGTAGTAGTAGTGACACTCGTAGTAGTGGTACTAGTAGTAGTGGTACTAGTAATTAAAGGTATGATCCCCCTAGTTATACTGCAACGATACAACAGGTCCAGACACAGGTAATCTTTAGAATGTTTCTGAGCCACGGTATTCCCGAAAACGGGCCTCTAAACGCTAGTCTTCCTTCACTTCCTTTTTATTGCAGAAAAAAAAGTAGGGCTTGGAAAAAGTGGGGTATTTTGCTTTATATATATTGCGCAGTGCGCGGGTCCTGCATGGAAGGTGGTTGCAAATAAACTGGGCGGGGTGAGAAATTGCCTATAAAAGCCCTCCACCCCCCTCTCGATTCCAGTGCATTTTTTTCCTTTGAATCATTACTCTCATTCTTCAGTCAATACTAATGAGCCACCATACTCACTACTATGATTCACCATACTCACTACTATGATTCACCATACTCACTACTATGATTCACCATACTCACTACTATGATTCACCATACTCCCTACTATTCATTCCATTGTCTATTGATTGAAGACTTTTATGTTCATATCTCGTTGTCTGCTCTCAGATTCCAGAGTTCTTCATTGATGTGTCTCTCGGTATACCGTGCCGGTTATTCGGTGGATCCCCAAGAAACACTTTCCGCAAGGTCTTGTCGAGATTTCGGGGTGTACAGATCAACTGCTTGAATGGGTCCATCCCAGGTTTCCATACTTCCCTCAACTGAATCCTTAATCAAAGACTTGGTAATCTCAAAGTCAGATTTCAGGTATGCCCGTTTTATTGTCGAAATGGCGTGATGAATGTTTCTGGTGACTACTGATTTACCACCTCTATAGTGCGTACTATCTTTGCTACTACTCGAGTAGTTTTGAAAAATGGGAGCGGCATGTTGAGCCCAGAGGCTTTGCTATCTGATTGGGTAAAATTAAACAACCTATAGTCTACCAGACTATGATATCTAGGTGTCTATGCAGCGACAATAGTTTTAGTGCGGTGGCTAGTAACAATGGTTAGTAATTACCGACTAACTGGGGTTATGTCTATAGGTAGTGGATACTTACTAAGCACCATTACTACTCCACTACTAGCCATAGTATCGTGGGGCGACTCTTCTATAAGTCACTAATGATTTTCAGGGAGCTCGAAAAAGTATCACCACTATTTCATACCAGGTGAGATGAGCATTATTGTGAAGAACAAGCATTGAGGTGAAGAGAATCGTCACCTAAAACCTTAGGTGATCAATATTTAGGTGTATCAACAAATCACACCTCCTTTGTCCTGTTTGTTGCCAAAGGTGGTGCTTGGAAATGACTGCAATTTGTTTCCCATATAAACCTTGGGTTCAAGTGAAGAAGCCAAAGGTACTATGCATAGCTAACTTCTTCACCACTATGGACTCTCCATAGCTATTCCTATGTCTAGGTACGGACTACTGACTACTGAGTCTCGAGTACCAGCTACTGACTACTGACCACTGACTGCCGACCATAGTATGGAATAACCAAACGGCTGCTTCCAAGGTACTTATTATGAAGTTGTTCATTGAATTACTTGGCAGTAAACAGTATAGTGGGATAAAGCCTAGAACGGGAGTATACTCCTAAACTTCATTTGTTAGAGCCATGTTTTGTTTTGGGGTCCTAAGCTATCTTCACTCGTTGATCCTCAACAGAGAATACCTGAGCGGCTTTCAAGTGCTTTGAGAAAAAACGTGGTCTCCGAAAACGCTTCACCAGAGCAATAATGACAATTTTCAAATCATCACGGTCCAATAATACGGTGCAACGAAATGGAACGCCTTTATCCAATGGCCATGGTTAGAATCAGCAACATAGACTTATAGTGGCTCTAAAACCTTTTCTGAACATTTGGAATAGCGTTGGGGCTTCTATGAATCCACCTTTGCTAACCATCCTCCCAATCAAAACACTCCAAATATTTGACCTCGGCTCAGGGAAGTGCACCAAGGCTACGATGATGTCTTACTAAGAATATTGGAGAGGAATACTGATTAACTTAAAGACAGATTTTCTTTGAAGTGGCCATAAATTGTCCTAAACCATATCTCTGCACTGGCAAAAGAGGTCAATGGCGTGTCCAGAAATGGTGTATACCTTACATCCAAAGCTTGAACATTGGGGGTAGCCCCGATGCCATTTGTCAGAATATGGGCTTCCCTCTAGACAAAGTATGGAAGCTAGACGAGGAAATGGCCCTCAAGGATTACGTGCAATGGCTTCTTCTGCACGAAAACTATGCTCCGCAGGAACTCTTTATCTTGGGCAAGTTTCTGCTCTTTTACTCACTCGCGTTGGACGAGATCTTTGCATGTCATGTTTGAAGAGCTTTAATTGTAGGACTAAAGGTATTTTGACCATGTCCTCCAGCATATCATTTGTTACTTCAGGATATCTTGTGGTGCTACTTGTACTGGAACGGAAATGCTTTATCTGCTGATATACCTAGTGATCTAGTATGACTGCTAGTCATCTTCTCCTGGATATATGTTTGACCAGTAAGTCTAGTATTTCCATTTTAGTGGGTCTATCTAGTCATATCGCAACTTGTCAGTATGGAGTATGGTTCGGTGAAATACCAGACGAGACTAGAGATACACCATAGTGATATGACATAGATGTACAGGTCTGTACAATGAAGATCAAACAAGGAATCCCATCTGTGGTCAATCTGTGATTTGAAAGACCATAAAAGTTAATGGCAGCTAGTAATAGTCGACTCATCCGTATACCATGGACCTCAGGAACAAACAATCATACCATGAATGGTCCATCACGAGTCATGCACGGCATGGACTTATGATGTAAGGTCATGATAGTTCTTGTGTACAGTCAAGCCATGGATTTGCCAAAGAAACCCAAGTCATACTATGAGTGTCCCAAAGGATCATCAATGCTTGCATTATACCATACGGCTCCATTGACCCATGTTTATGCATGACAATACACAACGCAAGCTCTTGTGGCCATTTCTGATGAGCAACAAAACACCTAATATAATTACCTCAAGCAAATACCTCATATGGAATATGGCATGTGGATAAGGCATATGAATGAGGCATATGGATAAGGCATATGGAATTGGCATATGGATAAGGCATATGGATAAGGTATATGAATGAGGCATATGGATGAGGCATATCGGATAGATGATGAAATAACCACCTTATAGAAATGGTCAGTTCTGCAGGCAGGTATGAAGTCTTAATAATACTTCATCATATGAACAACAATTGGATGAAAGATAACCACCTATCCCGTTTCATGGAATAGCCTTTATTAGGCTAATGTTCCCTAAGGACCAAAGCTTATGATCTTGTGTTGTCTGCAGTATGATGCATCTATCAGTCACGTTATTCTTGAGGCATTGTCCTAGACAATAAAATCTGAGAAGGGGCTCTGGAGATGCCAATAGTGATTCACTGACATGCACTGGAATTGTACTGAAATGAAATGAAAGGCACTGATGCAGATGAAGTTCCATGACTTACTATATAAGCAAGAACTTGCCATAAGGTGATTTCTATCCCAAAATCTTTCGCCAGCTTTTACGTCTTCATCATGTCATTTATTTGTTATTTTTGGATTTTATTCTTGGCTGCCTCCGTCTACGCAGACAAGCGAGTGTTGTGTACTGACCTCGAGGGTGACGGCAAATTAAGGCCGGTTTCCAACGTCCCGTCGTATGTGTTCGATGTTCTTGCGCTTGGACAGTCCGGCCAAACTCCCCTCCTCAAGTTCGACTGGGGAGATGACGGCCACGCTACCATGGAAGAGGAAGGCGAGCACAAGGCCTTTGGTGTCGCCAAAGGCTTCTTTGTGTATGGCACGCTAGACGTGGTGGCCCCTTTGACCATGGTTTTGAGCTCTCACCTGAAGATCATGAACATCGATCCTTATTTATGTGACCACTTAAAGAGAAAAGGACGGCGGATATTTATGAATGGTGACTTTACGTCGCCAAACGTAAAGTGTCAGCCGGTGGCTCTTTACTTGAAGCCGGAAGAGGAGTTTCAAGAATATTTGGAGCAGGAACAAACACAGGGAGAACCAGAAAATGAACCGAAAGTGGAGCAGAAAGTGGAAGATCCTAAGGAGGATCCAAAGCAGGAAAAGCTAAACCAGGAGAGCCCAAAGCAGGAGAAACTAGAACAGGGAGAACTAAGACAGGAAAATCCAGGCCAGGCGAAACCAAAGCAAAATCATCCTGATAATAAGCATCCAAAGCAAAGTCATCCGACACCAATTCCTCCCAGCAAAAATCATGCAAAGCAAAATCATCCATATCAAAATCACACGGAACAAAATCTCCTAGAACAAAAAGACCCAAAGGGAAACGGCGTGGACACCTTAAATCCTGTAAAGCCCCAAGAGGGACACCAGGGTAGAGCATATTTTCATAGGGAACACTTACCTAAGGGACACGCGTCATGGCTAAACGTTTCAAGGGAACACTTACCTAAGGAACACACTTCAAGACTAAACGTTTCAAGGGAACACTTACCTTGGGGACACGGTTCAAGGCTAAATGTTTCGAGGGGACACTTACCTTGGGGACACGGTTCAAGGCTAAATGTTTCGAGGGGACACTTACCTAAGGGACGCGTTTCAAAGGAACACTTACCTTGGGGAATTGTTGCAAGGCGAAACGCTTCAGAGGAGCACTTACCTTTGGGAAAGGTTTCAAGGAAACCCTTTGCTAGTGTACACGAGGCTCCGCCAACTTTGTTTAGGATAAAGGATTCCGGGAGAAACACAAAGAAACATTTTCCGGGAGGACACATTCCTAGAGAACAACTTTCAACGGGAGCAACTTCCAAAGTATACAGTGCCAAAGGAGACAGGTCTAAAGTAGAGCTGTCAAGTGCACAGCTGTCAAGTGAAGCCACACATAACCAACGGTTAGGGGACGGCCAGTCAAGGCAAGACTAGCACGGTAAAGGAACTGTGGGTGCTGATGGAAATTGCATAAAGAACACATACAGCTCCACTTCGGGAGGTGGAAGTGATGTGGAATCTACCAACATCCAAACGAGCCACTCTCAATTCAATGCTCAGCATGTATCGGTCAATGGAATTCGCGGCCCCATCTTAGTTTCCAACACCAACTCGGCGAGTTCCTGGACCACTCCAAGCTCGGGGCAAGCATACCAAGTTTCGTTCAACTACATGTCTAATACTGATACCCAAAACTTCAACAGGATATCCACCAGCAATTCTTTTAGTGTCAATTATAGTTCCAAGCAATAATTTGGATGATAAGGGAGTCGAAAGATCAGCCATCATCATGCAATGCGGGATTGGAATGAAAATATCGTTTGCACGAGGAGTTTGAGTACGTGAAACTGGGGACATTTCTTTAGACAGTCGTCGTGGAATAGACACCCTATTTTTCGAATCAGAATGAAGCAAAATAAAGAACTTGTTACGTGGATATCGTTTCGGTGTTGCTTGATGTGGAGACACTTCTTAACCCTGAGAAAACCGTGGGTTCTCTTTACTCCCAGGACAGGTGATGGAAAATGAGATGTGTGAAGCTTTACATTGTGGTGGACCATGATAAAAAACAAAAAAACTGGGCTAGGAACCCACACTTTTGGGCTGTCTACAAATTGGAGCCTCCACGTTCTACCTTTCCCACTAACTCCTACCTCAAGATGTGAATGAGTGTTTCACCACGACATAACTATCGATGGTGATGATTGACGAAGATCCCGTGGCCATACCCAATTTGGTGTATCAACTTGCTACTTGGCCTACACCATCTTGACCTATACTTGCGGTACTCTGTTGGCCTACACTTTTAAAATTGTTATTTTTAGCCGGCCATTTATATTCAAGTACCGACTAAGTATAGTACTCTTGGCATACAATATGTTGGCCTACTGTCTTGGCATATATTTCTTGATTTTTCTATATTGACTTTGACTGAAGTTTCAAGATACTATGGTTAGCATAGAGTCTATGGAGTCTAAGTGGTGAATTGAATTAGTGGTCAAGTGAATTAGTGGTCAAGTGAATTAGTGGTGAATTGAATTAGTGGTGAATTGAATTAGTGGTCAAGTGAATTAGTGGTATGCTCTTTCATAACCTGAACTTGTATTCGTTGCTGGTTCGTCAGAGAGGAACCGAAGTGGCGTATATAATTTTGAGAGGAACGTGACATCCAAAAATGGCCCTAAAACCATGGTAATGAGTGTTCTAGCATATTCCAAAAAACCCTCAGTACTTTGTTTCAACTTTTGTTCTAGTATATATTAATATACAAGGATATGTAAGTTGTACCCTTACACGACCAAAGTCTAATATGACGGGGTCACCGCACCTCTTATACTCTTTTTGTCTAAGGTCTGCACAGTCTTCTTGTTCAAGGTCTGCACAGTCTTCTTGTTCAAGGTCTGTAGCCGTATTGTTCAAGGGTTATACAGCCCTATTGTCTTTTAATGGCTTGATTACAACATATCCACGAAGTCCCTTTCCTCCGTACATGCTAGGTGGTCGTTGACACTTCGTGCCTCGATGGCTGTGACACGGCGGTTCCCCAAAATCTCCCACAAACTCCTGAATATAAATGAGAAGTCGAGTGTGAATATAACGTGGCTTATTATACTTAATATACAAGACAATAACATACAAGACAATAACACACATGATCAACAGGTGTCTACGAGTGCCTAGCACGTACGGAGGCAAAGTTCTTTGATGGTATGATGTATGCAGGCCATTGAAAGAGAACAAGGCAGTGCAAACCTGAGACGAGCAGAAAAGTATAAGGGCTCTAAGTTGAAAATATCTGATGGGAGGGTTTATAACGATTCCTTTTGGATTAGGACTTTGGTGTTGTAAGGCATAACTCAAATATTCTTGTATATTAATACATACTAGAATATAGCTTGAAAACATGTCGACATCATTGGGACAAGCAGATATCATTTGGACAAGCAGATATCATTTGGACAAGCAGACATCATTGGGACAAGCAGACATCACTGGGACAAGCAGATATCATTGAGACAAGCAGACCATTGTTAGACAGTAGCTGTGTGGACCTAATGACTATGTGGACATTGCACAATACGAACAAACAATATGCAATAAGCTTTGAATATAATGTGATTGAAATTGGCACAGAAAATAACTCTACTTTTTTTATAAGTAGTGCAAATTCTGAACAGTGTGCTATACCTCTCTATATGCAAAACTCCAAAAAAAGAATATGTGAATTGACTTTGTGGTATTTTTAAAGATCCATCAGAATTGCAATTATAAGCATATTAAAACATTTTGATGTTGTTATGTTATATCACATTCATATGTATTTTAATATTAAGTGTTAGATTCTGGTTACATCCTTTCAACTTTTGTTTTAGTATATATTAATATACAGGGATCGGTAATTGTACCTTACAAGACCAAAGTCCTATGTAACGGGTCCACAGCGCTTCTTATACTTTTCAGTTGCCTGCATACCCGCGAAGTACCTTGCCTCCTTACGCGCTAGGTCGTTGACATGGTGATGTCAATGACCTGCGTACAACATATCTGCGAAGTACCTTGCCTCCTTACACGCTAGGTATTCGTTGACACTCCCCTGAATCTCGTCACTTAAGTTGCGTGATTCGTTGTTGTTCTGTTCCGTGGTTATCGACCGAACATGATGGTTGCTGTCGAATCCTAGGAATGG
Organism: Metschnikowia borealis; assembly: GCA_002374385.1. Classification (NCBI taxonomy): domain Eukaryota; kingdom Fungi; phylum Ascomycota; class Pichiomycetes; order Serinales; family Metschnikowiaceae; genus Metschnikowia; species Metschnikowia borealis. The sequence continues at coordinate 17,350 of NKZC01000306.1, forward strand.
CAAGTGCCTCTGGAAAGCGTTGGACTGTAGAGGCTTTGTGAGCGCGTCAGCCATATTATCTTCTGTAGAAATGTATTCGACGTTTGCCTCACCTCTTTTCACTCTGTCCTGGACATGCTTCTCCTTAATGTCCACGTGCTTGTTTTTGCTTTGTGTGCTACCCGTTCCATTGATCGTTAATACCACTCCATTGTTGTCTTCCAAAATCTTAGGTATCTCCACAGTCGTTATCCCGAATTCTTCGCATAAGTTGACCGTCCATATGATCTCTTTCACTGTCGCACTTAATGCCATATATTCTGCTTCGAATGTGCTTGTCGTTACCAAGCTCTGTTTCTTTGATTTCCAGAATATCGGGGTCCCATTGGCATAAACTATGAATCCTGTTCGAGACTTTCGGTTTTCTTCACTGGCGAATGACGCATCGCTGAATGCATACCTTGTTGTCCGGATAGTCTTTCACCGTAAAGCTGATGAACCAGTCTTGTGTATCCCTCAAATAGGCTAATATTTTCTTTAGCTGTATGAGATCTGTTTCAGTCGCTTCCTTGGTATAAGATCCGAATTTGCTCACGCTGTATGCTATGTCTGGACGACTAATATTCGCCAACCAATTGTAAGATCCGAGTAGTTCTTGATAGACCTTTAATAATTTTCCATCCAATGGTTTGTTTTCTTTGTCACGTTCATAGACGTTCATGGGAACGCTCTGGGTCTTATTTGGCACGTATTCTTGGAACTTGGTTAGTAGGTCCTGAATGAATGGTTTCTGGTGTATCTTAAATCCCCCATTGACTCTTTCTATCAGGAGCCCACAGAATTCCCTAACGCCCTTTAGATCCTTGAACTTGATCTTCGCTTTGTTTGTCATGTACTCCTTGAAATGCTCATAGTCAGCGTCTGTTTCTGCTCCGACCAATAAGTCATCCACGTATAGTACGATGAAGATTTTTCTTTTCCTCTTTGTATGTTTGTCCACTATTTCTTTTGTAAAACATCCTCTGTCCGATCTTGTCTTCACGAATCCGTATGCT